>AWUE01022474.1:0-50216 GCA_001974825.2 Corchorus olitorius | reverse complement strand
GTCAGCATATTTGACGGGTCTGTCACGGCACACTAACGTGAGGGACCTCGGGTGATAGGTTCCGATAGTAGAGGGACGAATTTGTAGAAAAAAAATACAGGGACCAAAATCAACATTTCGTATAATACAGGGACCTCCCGGGTACCGGTAAAAAATAATATTTAACTTTTTTATATCATTAAAAAAAGTAAAAAACTACCTATAAAAAAATAAAAACTACCTATTTGAAAAAGAAAACCTCACCATCAAAAGGTAAAAATGATACCTTAATTTTTAATAATAAAAAATTATTCAATTTGTTTATATTTATTTTATCTCCACACTCACATAATGAGTACATATATATATATATATATATATATATATATATATATATCAAATCCAAGGTAAACATTGTGAAATAACCCACAAATATCACTTTTCTTAAAACTTTGTGGCAAACACAAAATGGACATTCAAAGTGAAACGGATAAATATGTTACCATATTTAGAAGAGCAATGCTATTTGCCCACCCCTACCTGACATGTCATAGGAAAAAGTTATTATAATCCCTATTCAATAATTTCTTAAAAATTTAGAATTAGTCATGTGGACTCTTCTTATTTTCTTATTTGTAATTAGGGGTTAAACTTGAAATTAAATTCTTATCTTAATTATTAGACAGTATAACAGACGGTAGAATCAGTGGGGCAACAAGTATTTTTCTATTTATAATTTATAAGTATATAACCTATAACTATGACTTATTGTAATCTTTAATTAAACAACAGAATAAATTGTACTATTAAAAATGTTCAATTTGGACACCTAAGCCTTTGACTCAATGGTATAGATGCATGTTACTTAAAACCTTATGGTCTCATGTTCAAGTCCCACTCTATGTAAACTATATATACATTTTGCGTCATTTTATGTAGGTTTTGTGTCTCTCTATATGAGTTTTATTAGTTTGTTATCTTTATTAAAATAAGATAGTGGTTTGTCCTTTGAGATTTCTCATTGTTTAAGTATATAGTGAGATGTAATTGTAATGAGATTTTCATTTACTGTATCATCCTAACACAATATTTAATAATTTGGAGTTGTTAGATGCCCTGCCTGGTTTTATCGTCTGTTATCCCGCTTGATAATTAATGTAAGAATTTAATTTCAGGTTTAGCCCCTTTGTGATAAATAAGGAGAGTTTACATGGTAAATCCTTGATTTTAGGATATTATTTAATATGGTTTTAGAAATTATGATAACTTTTTACAATGACACATTAAACGGGATATTAGACCGTAAAATTAAGCGGGACGAATGCATTGCTCTATTTCCTAATTCAAAGTGAACTTTAGATATATTTAGCTAAAGAGAGTATATATCCGTTACGTTAAACAAAAATTAAGGCAAGTCATTCAAATAGAGAAATCAAAATAATGGCTATTACATTTGGCAAGTTTGATTCTTTGACGAGCCGGCCCTTGGGTTCCTTGAAGACTAGTAGATGAAAATTTATTATATGACCACTTTCATCACATTATTCATATTTCCTACCAATGAAATTATGACAATTCAGATTTTTTCTACAATTATTAAAATTATATCAAATCAATATCCTAAATTTCTTGACTTACCTAATAAGTCTCACATTGTGAAATTTGATGCTAACCAAATAGAGTTTAAATTATATTAGGATGATCCTAAAATGAGGGGGTTTTTAGGATCCCATTAGATTGATGCCACATAATCTTTTTTCAATAATTTTCAATCCTAATCAAATTTTATTATGATATCGCCAAAAAAAAATTAAGTTTAATTGTGCACCATCTATCATTGAATCAAACCCTTTTTTTTTTACTTCCACTTCTATAGTTTTATTCTTTACCAAATAACTTGATAAATCACAATTTTTTTTTCAAAATTTTCAACAATAAAAAATTGAATACATTTTTTTTTAAAAAATGAATTGAACAAAATAATTAAAAATGAAATACAATTTTAAAAATAAAATCCATAGAAATAAATAAGGCTTCACGTTAATTACCATGAAATACACAGATTTAATTTTTTTAAAGGATCAATTTTAATTAGGAAAGGAAAATAAATTAATAATTAATGAGTGGAGTTTTGATTTAGTGAGAGATAAGATTTTTTTTTTTGGCATCAAGTGAGAGATAAGATTGAGTTTGGTAAAGAATAAAGATATGTTGAAAAAATTGATTTGATGAAGTAAGGTGTAAGAGTGTACATTAGATTAGGATGATCCTAAAATGTGGAGCTTTTAGGATTTTATTAAGATGATGCCACATGAGCCTATTATAATGAGAATCAAATTCTAAATTACACCTTCCCTTACCAAATCAATTCTTTAACTCATCATTATTCTTTACTAAACTTAATCTTATCTCTCACTAAATCAAAACTTCTTTACTTATATTAATTCACTCATTAATTATATTAATTTACTTTACTTTCCTATTTAAAGTTGATTTTTTTTTAAAAAATAAAAAATAAATTTTTGTATTTCATGATAATGTAAAGCCTTTTTTATTTATATTATTTTTAAAATTGTATTTCATTTTAATTTTTTTGTTCAATTGATTTCTTTTTAAAAAAATTGTGCTCAATTTTTTATTGTTGAAAATTCGAAAAAAAATTGTGATTTATCAAGTTTGTTTAATATTGAATTTGGTACAGAATAAAAATGAGAAGTAAAAAAAAAGTTGATTTGATAAGAGATGATGCACAATAAAACTTGATTATCATTGATAATTAATGAAAAACGATTAGGTGGCATCAATTTAATGGGATCCTAAAAACCTCTTATTTTAGGATAATCCTAATATAATTTAATCTCATTAAAATTTGACCCCTCATCTTAGGATCATCCTAATCTAAATTACACCCAAGCAAATATTCTCTTTATTGTTTTATTTAAATAAATTATTTTAGTTTTTTAATTTGTTCATCAATTTAGTTACAGGGTGGGCACAGTAGACAATTAAATATGATATATGTAAGCAATTTAGAATTTGAGGGTTCGCAGTGGGCTTATAACTATACATCCGCCTCTGATTTAAATATAGATTATGGAAATTGGAAAATCAGGTATGCCTAATTGGTTGGCAGAAAATTCAATCAATGTTATTGTTATAGCAATGGCACTGGCCTAATGGGGAAGCACAAACTGACAAAAGATGAGAAACAGAGGAACTTGCCGAACTAATCAATATGGGAAAGGGGGGATAGAGGATGGTGCGTTGGAGTTGGAGACACGGGTCCAGTGGCTTTTTTATGTTCCAGTGCAATTAGGACGACTCTAATCATGCCGCCAAGGGTTTGCCGAACTCCGTGGCATGTTTGGCATGAAACGCAGCCCTAAGATCGCACTGCTGGGCTTGCCGAACAAAGCCTGCCAAACATAGCAATTGTTATGTTTAGGATACATTCATCAGGAATTTTTTTTTGAGTGAGTACATGTGAAATCTCATTATAATCTGAATAAATCTCTCATTATAATATGAATAAATCTTTATATGTCGAAACATCTAAATGAGAAATTAACTCAAACTAAGAAACGTGAAGACTTGAACCCAGTACCTCACGGTACAAACACAGTGCACCTACCAGTTGAATTAACAACTCGGGTGTCATTCATCAGTAATATTAAATGTTCTATTTTGGGTAAAATATATTAATTAGTACATATTTAACTATCTAAATTTGTGAATTAGTATGTAGAAATACATACTACTATAATTTTATATTATTTTGTCTTAAATTTTCATTATTTTAGACTTAATATCTCTAAGAATTATTTGTGGCATTGTTGATGCTGATATCCTAATGAATTTGTTAGTAAAATTAGAATAAATCAATTAATGTATATATACTAAGGATGCATGGGCTTATTAGTTGGAATATTCAAGTTAGATTAAGATGCTTGTGTTCTTTGTGGATTGTGCCCTATGTCAATAGATCATCATATCTTTTTCTCTTGTGACTACTCTAAGTTGTTGTAGAAGCGTATTCTATTAACTTGTAGGCTTACAAGGGCTGTGACTGTGAAGGACTGACATGGTTAGTTGCAGTGGGCTATTTCATGCATCAAAGGCAAGTCCTTGCTTTCATTGATTCTGAGACTTGCTTGGAATGCGTTCTGCTATATTGTTTGGTGTGAGAGAAATGTTTGAATTTTCCAAAGGAAAATTGATCCGAGTTTGAGCATGGAACAATTCTTGATATACACATTGCTTTCAGCTCTTTTCCTCATTGTTGCTGCCAAGTTATTAACATCAAGGCACAAAAATCTGCCACCAAGCCCTTTGGCTCTTCCAATTTTGGGTCATATCCATCTCCTCAAAGAGCCTCTCCATCGAACCTTATTCAACCTCTCCCAAAAGTATGGCCCAATCTTCTACCTCAGGATAGGCAACCGCCGCATGGTTGTTGTCTCATCGCCCTCCATCGTCCAAGAATGCTTCACCAAAAACGACGTCGTCTTGGCGGACCGCCCTCGTTTCCTCATTGGGAAGTACCTTGCCTACGACAACTCCAACCTTGGCGCAGCCTCCTACGGTGATCACTGGCGCAACCTTCGTCGCCTATGCACCATGGAAGTCCTCTCTTCTCATCGTTTGAACTTGTCTTCGGATATCCGAAGGGATGAGGTGAACCGTTTGTTGCGGCGGTTGTATCAGGTTTCAGCGCATGGGTTCTTCGCCAAGGTTGAGCTGAAATCCATGTTTCTTGACCTGACATTTAATATGATACTAAGAACAATTTCAGGGAAGCGATATTTTGGTGAGGAAGTTAATTCTGAAGAAGGGACGAAGTTTCAGGAGGTGATTGAGGAGCTTTTTGAATTGGGACTAACTCCATACCCAGGAGATTATTTTCCTATACTGCAATTGGTTGATTACAGTGGATACATCAAGAGAATAAAGGATCTTGGTAACAACCAAGATGAACTTTTGCAAGGGATGGTTGATGAACATAGAAGAAAAAAAGGTGATTCGACATTCAAAAATACAATGATCACCCATTTGCTCTCCTTGAAAGAATCGCAGCCTGAATATTATACAGATGAAATCATTAAAGGCATCATACAGGTCAGTTCCTAGTTCTTCTGTTGAGGGTCAAGGGAGATAGCCCATTGTAATCTTCTTTCTTCTTTTCTTTTTCTTATTATTATTATAATAGAAGTCTTTCAATTTTTTATATTAACAAATACTACTAATATTTTCTTCTTTTTATTTATTTTTTTACGGGAATGATTTAATTTGAGTACTAGTACTACACCCCCCACTACTAGGGGTGTACTATCAAATTAAAAATGACGTATGACAGAGTAGTTGTTGGATATTGGTAGTACCCAAAGTAGTGGGGGGTTTTGCAATAGTACTTGTAGCCTCTCCCTTTCAGAGTATATATCACAATATTTTTTTTCCTTGAAATTCTATTTTGCAGGTGATGTTAAATGGAGGAACTGATACGACAGCATTGACATTGGAATGGGCAATGTCTAATATCCTAAACCATCCTCATGTGTTGAAAAAAGCTCGAGATGAACTCATCGAAAACATTGGTGAAGATCGATTGGTAGAAGAAGCCGATCTCTCAAAATTACCTTACTTACAAAACATAATTTCCGAGACTCTTCGGTTATACCCAGTAGCTCCATTCTTAATTCCACATTGCTCATCAGATAATTGCAACATTGGGGGATACAAAATACCCAAAGAAACTATTCTGATGGTGAATGTTTGGGCTATTCAAAGAGACTCTAAAATATGGGAAGATCCAATGAGTTTTAAGCCAGAGAGATTTGAAAACAAATCTAAAGAAATGGGTGATCAGATTGCTTATAGACTATTCACATTTGGTTTAGGTAGAAGAGCTTGCCCTGGAATGGGACTTGCTCAACATGTTTTAGGCTTGACATTGGGTTCATTGATTCAGTGTTTTGAATGGAAAAGGGTGAATGAAAAGGAAATTGACATGACCGAAGGGCGGGGAATCACTATGCCCAAAGTTGAACCATTGGAGGCCATGTGCAAAGCCAACCCAATAGCAAATAAGATGCTCTCTAAAGTTGTTATTTAAATACCTAGGTTCAAGTTTCACTGTATGTGGATTTTGTTTAACTGTCCGTTTAATTGTTTGTTATTATGATAGTTTGTTGTTTAGTAATTTCTCATTTAAAATGTTTGGGTATAAATGTAATTATATATTTGATGATTATAATAAGATCTGAATATTATACCTTTATTAAAAAAAATCCTTCTTCTTTATCTTTAGTTCTTTCTCCTAGTTAATTTGATTAAATGTTACTTTCATGATGCAATATGGATGGGAATGTAGACTTATCATCTACATGAATTTTACTAGTTTGCTATGTTTGAAAAATAATTTACACACACATACATATATATATATATATATATATATTATGAAATATATACTATATATTATTTTTAGTGGCTATGGAAATTACTTAAAAGCCAAATTGAGGATTAATGTGGTGGCTCCTTTTGGTTTTTTTTTGTCTTTTCTCACTTTTCGGGTGACTAAAAAGGCCCTCGATGAATTTCCTCCCTTACTTTTCATGCTGCCCTTTTTTGTAATTTACTATTTTTATATTTATGATTAAGTGTGTTTTAATTACATATTAATTGTGTGTGGATATTAGGATTTACCGGTTCAACTCCTCTGCCGGAATTCCAAAGGACTGGTGCTATAAATGTATCTTCAATAATGGTTGATTCATGGGTAAACTATTGACATTCCAATTTTGTTTTCCTTTCGTCTTCATTTCTATTTGGGTGAGTTTTTTCTTCCCTAATATTTCTCTGAATTGGTTTCACATGGACTCCGTTCTATTTCCTAAAATTTCCAAATGAACGTTGATAAGATCCTTCCATTTAATTTAACAGCGCCTTAGGATGACATAACCTAAAGTGGAGAGTTTTCACTTCTCACCGCAACATTTTGAGGTAAATCTGGATTTATTTGGATTTATATTATAGTTAGTCAATGCTAAGTACAATGATTTTGTGATGCATTGTGTAAATTACATATGTTCCTACAAATGCTCTCAACTAATTCAATTTTCCTACGACAACTATACATGCTCATTGACTACAAAAAATTAGGCATTCCTTATGCAGAAGCCAAATTCTTTCACCTACCCGAGTTCATTAATTCAACAAGTGCAATCAAGATTAAAAAATGACCGCAACGTACTATGCTTTTTTAGATGATCAACATACATTTTAAGCAACAATTAATATTAGCTTTATTTTGATGAATTATCTAGAGATGGAGGAGTAGGATATTAGTTTTATTTTGATGAATTACCTAGAGATGGAGTAGAATTTAAACAAGGCACTTTTAGAATGAAAGAGAGATCATGTGTTTTGCTTTATATATGCGAATTATTTGTTTTGATGTATGAGTTTCTCCTAACTGATTAACTTATAGCCAATTCAATATCTTCTTACTAACCAACTTAAACAACTACAAAAAATAGAGTCCTAATAAGAAGATGACTGCAGCGCAAGCGCAGGCCGCCCTGCTTGTTTTATATTAACTCGTGATATAACATCCATATAATTAATACATAAAACTTTAGAGGCACTAGTACTTTGTCACGTGTTTCACACATGAGATTGAAGTGTGGTGGAAACTGATTTTAAGTTACATGTGGTGTAATATATTGTGTAATATAATGTTTTTGTTAATTTTGAAAAGATTAAATTTTCCAAATTACTAAAAATTATTAGGAATAAACTCATCAATTTTTTATTATAAGTGAATTTTGTTTACCATTTTATCAATAATAGAAGTTATCAAATATACAGTAATTAATTATTAAAAAGTTATATATATTATCAAAATTATAACAAAGTCAGTAAATTTTCTTTACTTGACAATTTCATCAACAATGGATGCTATCAAATTTATGATGCACAGATACTAAAAATGCTATGTACCATGTAGTTATGAAAAATGCTTTACACCAACAAATCCAATAACATCTAATAATAAGTAATTTTGGTATCAATTTAATTAATAAATGAGGCTATCAATTTACAATACTTAATTAATTACTGAAAAAGCTATAATGGTTATTAAAAAATTTATCTATGTATCAACAAATTTCAAACCATTCATTATATCATTTGTCAAATTATTCCGAGACACGACATTTGAGCGTAGGTTTCACAAAAAAAATGGAATGAACGATTTGTGTGGAAACGCAAAAAATCGTGAAGTTGATGTTTTTGTCTTCTTAAAAAAATTTATTTGTTGAGCCTAGTTTCTAATAAACTCTACTTAATTAGTTCGAGACACGACATTTGAGAGTTGTATTTGTTCACAAAACCATGAAGCTGAGGTTTTAAACTTTAAAGAAACCTTTGTTTGGTGGGTCAATTTTCCAATAAATTCTACTGACTTCGATACATTCCATTAGAGTGTTGGTTTTAAAAAAAATCATTCTGATCATTTTCAAATAAATAAATGTTTCAAGCACAAAATTGTGAAGTTTAGGTTTTAGGCTTTGAAGAAAACTTTGTTTGGCAAGGCACTTTCCAATGAGCTCAACTAACTCCGAAACATGACATCTAAGTATTGGTTACACAAATAATTCATTCGGAATAAACATTTTCTCAATAACAATGTTCTACGCACAAACGCGTAAAATCGTAAAGTTCAAGTTTTAGGTTTTGAAGAAATGTTTTTTTTTTAGCAAGCCCACTTTCCTATGAGTTTATTACTCATTATAAAACACAATATTTGAGCGTTGATTTCGCAAATAATGTTATTTGGAATGAGTATTTTTCCGTGAACAACGTTTTGCGCACAAATGTGCTAAATCGGGAAGTTGAAGTTTTAGGCTTCTTAGAAAACTTTATTTAGCGAGTCCAAACTCTATTCAAATTTAATGGAGGAAAACCTAATTTGTACAAAATTTTCAATATATTTATATGTTATTTTGGTAGAAATATTGATAACCACATTGTGAAAATTTGATAACCCCATTATGAAATTTCAATAATTTCCTTATGGAAATTTGATAACTGCATTGAAATTTTGATAACCACACTATAAAATTTTGATAACCTTAGTGTGAAATTTTGATAATAATCTCCCTACGAAATTTTGATAATCACACTATAAAATTGGTAACCACACTATGAAAATTTTGATAAGCTCCTCATAAAATTTTGATAACCATAACAAAAAATTTCGATAACCTCCCTATGAGAATGAAACTGTATCCTCTCAATGTATTCTCGATAACCTCTCCATAAAATTTTCATAACCTTCCTATATAATTTTGTTAACCTCCATATGAAATTTTGATAACCTCCCTCCTTATGAAATTTTGTTAACCTTCATATGAAATTTTAATAACCACATTATACAATTTCGATAACTCCGTATGAACTTTTGTTAACCTCCCTAAGAAATTTTGATGACCTTTTTATGAAATTTTGATAACTTTACTGTGAAATTTTGATAACCTTTATATATGAAATTTAAGATATTCAATTTTACAAATTTAAGTGACCAAATTACTACATTTTTTAGTTAGTTGACCAAATCACAAATTTAACTCCCACTGCTTTAGGAAGTACCAAGGGTGGTGATTTTCTTTTGCCACATGAATCTGGTGTTGGTGGTGGCGGTGGCGATGGCGGTTCTATTCAGAATCAAAATGGCTAGGTCGGAGATGGGGCTTTTACCATGGAGGTTCATGATGTAGGATTACAGTGAATGAAAGAGGAATAAAAAAAAAAAGAAAAGTTTCAAAGGGTGGCGGTGGATTTTCAAGCACCATCCAAATTGGAGCAACACCAGGAAGAAAATGAAAACCTTATGTTCAATAATAATAATAATTAAATGAAAATATTACTACTTTGATTAGCCTTAGACCAATATTTTCACTCTTTATTTCTTTTATTTGTCACTTTGTGTTTCTTTCCTGTGTATTTGATTACATCTTTTTTCTCATGTAGTTA
Source organism: Corchorus olitorius (assembly GCA_001974825.2). NCBI lineage: Eukaryota > Viridiplantae > Streptophyta > Magnoliopsida > Malvales > Malvaceae > Corchorus > Corchorus olitorius. The sequence goes on along the minus strand of AWUE01022474.1, from coordinate 40,205 downwards.
TTTCTGATTATTTTAAGAAATGAAAGTGAAGTTGGATCAAACTGAGGAGGAAAATAGAGACTAATTTGCTGAAAACAAAACCGAGTGAAATTGAAAAGAAAAACTTCGCAAACAAACACTATTAATTCTTTTTGCACTATGGCATATGTTACATGACAAATTTTAAGGCATATATCTATATCACAGACTTACAGAATAGACATTTTGCAAAAATTTCTTACATTACACCCGAGGTATGGACAGACAGAATACTAAGAAACAGCTTCAAATGACACATTTTTCAATTCCAATGTAAGAATGAAGACCTATATACATATTCATTTCTATACTTCGCAACAAAGGGATAAACATGGTTGGCCAATTTATCCTTATTTTTCTTCTGTTGATGATAATCTTGTATTCCTTAGCTTATATGTTGAAAATGCAGAGATTTATGCAAATAGAACGCGCCGGCGATACTCTCCAAGCGCCCATATGGGAAAGATGTTCCGATATGAGGAGTAATTTAGGGTGCAGTTCCTCATAAACACTCCTGTAATTTCCTGTTGAGGGAAGTCACCATCTTCCATCTGTGTGTTAATCAAGACCTTAATCCCCCGATGAATTGGCGCAGGATCCACATCAGCCTACAAGCAACATAAACATTACTCAATTAGTAAAAGTTTGAGAATTTAGCAACAAAATCTCCAATGTGCTATACATATTGTATGCCAAATTCTAAGTGAATAAGAGAGGGAACATCGGACTGACCTGACCAGCAGCAATGAGGGATAACAAAGCCCAAGCTGTATGGACTAAATTTGCACGGTTGCCTTCCAAATTGGTATAAACCTGCCAAACAAAATGGGCCAAAAATAGTTTGGGTCCAAAGAGGTTAGAACTAGAATAGATATGCAACAAATTTGACCTGTTGAAAAAAAAAGATTAGTACAAAATGTTCATGCCTTGTTTTGGCTAGAAAGGTAACTCTCCCCCCATCCACCATTTGGCAGCTGTTTTGATAATAAAAATTGACAAGCTCTGCGCAAAACAGGACTGTTGTGGTAGTTTCTGCCGCAGGCTGTCAGCCCTTCCACTGCAAACCATGTTCCATATGTGTAGCAAATTCCCCAACAACCATACCTGTTTGATAAATATTGGTATTGTCAATTTCCAGCTGAATTTGATATAAGATAAAATAAGTATAATACTATAAGATATACTAATGGCTACCATGAACCATCTTGGTTTTGTGTGTCCTCAATGTACTGAACTCCCCTGGCTACACAATCATCTATCTCGATCCGCCGGTGCTTGGAATGCAGTTTTCTAAAGAGTGCAAGGGCTTGAATTGCTGATGAAGTACATTCTACATACCTAAAGTGATGCAAGCATTGATGTTAGAAGTTAAATTACTAGTCTTAAGGCAACAATATACCAATAGAGTGAAGAAATGCTTACTCTCTTTCAATAAGAGTTTCTTCAAAGAACTCAGTGGGATTGAATTTCTGTCAAAAGTAAGAAAATTCTTAGAAATTTACTACTATAAGGTATGATTTTCAAAGGGTTCATACAAAATTAATGAAGTGGCCCAAATAGTATGAAATAACTTACCTCCAGCCAACTATATGCCCTTTGAGGCTCCCATGCTGGGAATCCACCATTTTTGCTCTGTTATACAGATTAAAACAGGCGCGTTTCATTAGGACAGGATTCCATATGGTAAGAAAAGTGACATTTTGGTTACTAAAATTTTGGTTCTTACTTGTAAGGAAAGAATGACATTGACAGCGTCATAGAATCGCTCTGTTTCCATTTTTTCCCCGACGAGATCATCTGGCATTTGTGAATACAAAAGTGCACACTGTATGCAACAAAGAGAAAGACTTATTCATCTGCCTTTGACATAATTATAAACTGAACAAGGAATTATTTGTGTATATGAAAAAATTTTAGTCAAATTTAATACCTTTAGGCCTTCTGCAGTGCAATCAGAGACTTGCCAGCCATGATCTTGCATGGAGAAAGTCCATGCACCTTTTGATATGTGTCTGTACATAGCTGAGAAATTGCCAGAAGGGTTTTCTCGTACCTTTTCGAAAAATTAAGAAAAATTAAGCTACTAATTAATCAACAACATTTGCCAACTAATTATTGAGTTATTAATTACCTGTGAAGCTTTTACGAAGTCATGTGCCTTACGAAGTGTTGTGCCATACTCATCACACAGATTGCTTGACATTATTGCCTGAATAGCAAAAGCTGCATCCCACATTTGACACCCAAAAGTCTGCATTTTGACATGTAAAGCGATTATCAATTCAATTGCTAATTATCAATTTAAATTGCTTCAAAGTAAGATTGGATCATAACGAGACCCGAAAAGCTTTGGACTTACCTGCATTTTCAAGCCATCTTCTGCAACCCAATAGTAATCTGGCAATCTAGCTAAGTGACGCTTATATGCTTCAGAGTTTGGATCTTCAACCCAACAGGCCATAAGGCATAAAACCTGAATTTGAAGCAATTTTGTTAAGCAAAATCAAAACCAACACATTGCTTAATTAAAGTCATTTCTTGCTATTTATACCTTTTCTACACATCCAATGGTGAGGTATCTACTATTCTCATCTTCATAGTGTACATGTTGAATTGCGACTTTAAGCGCCTTTTCCCTTAGTGAAGAGAAGGGCCATCGTGCTAACATTGGCTCAGCAACATGGTGGAGAAATCCCCATGTTACATCTTGAATTAGAGGATGTGGATAGTATAGATCCTCCTGCAACAATAACTAGATGAGTTAATTTTGATTCCAGATTAGTTCATTGTAAAATGTCAGATACTAATTGTAGGAGTAATTAAGAACCTTGGCAACAGTGTTTCGAGCTGCATTCCAGTTGATTTCATTGTAAGGTTGATTGTAGAGCTCTTGCCTTAGTTGTTTAATCAAACCAGTAATTTTACCAACAAATCTCTTCCCATACAAGTATGACATTGGCATGTAAACCAATCGACAGTAGCATAACATTTTGCCTGCACTTACATAAATATATGTAAAATGTCACTTGTAATGGTAGATTCAATGTTAATGTTGTAAAATCCAGAATACGAAAAGTATGATTGTAAAACCTGGATGGACTGGTAAGAATTTAGGGAGGAGCCAGAATTCTGGAGGCATGGGATTGCAACCTGCCCACTCATACACTCCAAGTACCTGAAAATCACCAGCATGTCAAATTGAGTTGAGATAGAGAATTATGCTAGATTAATGAGTTGTAGTGGCAAAATAGTAAATATTACCGTGACCCAGAACTTTCCCCAAGATGGAATAGCCACAAGACCACCATGATCAAGTATCCATTTTCTGCCCCTAGACACAGCCATGTCCTCACCATCTTCAGGCCCTTCTCCCAACAACCTCAACGTAATATAGCTCAATGCTGTTCCAAACATTGTGCTATGACCCTCAATGTGTAGCCCCCAACCTCCATCTTCATTCTGCAAAGCCAAATATTCATGCCCATGCTCTTTTTTTTTTTTAAATTTATTTCCCCAACATTATTTAGAGGTATCCAAGGGCCAGGTACTCAGGTTGTCTAGTCTAAGACATACCCAAGATAGGCTTGGGCCTCAATTTTTTTTAGCCTCATGCATGCATTAACCAATTCTACTCGAGGAAGTTTATATTAGTATACTTTAGTGAATGAATGAATTACCGAAAAAAAATAATTACATGCGGTCTAAATTCATAGCCATTTATGGGCTAAATAGCCTTTTTGCGCCTTGAACTTTGGAAATTTAGGCCAGATTACCCCCTCGACTAATAATTGCGCCAACTTACCCCTTTAATTTACAAAATTGCGCCAAATTGCTCCTTACCGCGATGGCCATTAGTCACATGCCATCACGTGACTATTAACGGTTCTCTCAACAACCCTGTTATGTGCTGATGTGGCCATTTTTGAATCAGGTACTCCCAAGATAGGCTTGGGCCTTAATTTTTTTAGCCTCATGCATTAACCAATTAAACTCGAGGAAGTTTATATTTAACTTTAGTGAATGAATGAATTACTTGCGGTCTAAATTCATGGTCATTTATGTGGCTATCAGGATTTGAATTTGATATTGAACTTATTTTGGATATCGTACCTGATGATTGTAAATGTAACGAATGATTTCCTTTTGATGTTCAGGAGATAATATCGCATTTAGTCCTCCGGTAACATAGAGTGCCATGACCTACACATATACAATTGTCAACAAAAATGATTAATTTGTGATTTGGCATAGGTAAAGAGCAAAATAAATAATAGTATTTTGGAAGGGTTTGATAGTAGGAATTACCAAAGGAGGAAGGAAAAACAAAGGGCCAGCACTTTCAGCAGGCCAATGGCCATCATGGGCCTGAATAGAAGAATAGAAACTTATAGCCCTTCGAAGAGTAATTGTAATTGCTTCCTCTGTCACCACTTGTTTTTCATTCAACTTCACTGCTTCTGGAATTGGCCCGCTTGGGTTTTCTTTCGTTAGCTGCCAACCACCAAATTTCACATACTTAGGCTTAGTTTGACATTGAGGTTGCAGTTTGAAAAAGCTTGGTTTGAAAAAAGTGTTTTTGAGAAGTGCTTTTTTAGATTGCAGTAGAAAAATGTAAATAATGTTTGGTATTGTTGTGAAAAAATGGGGTTGAAGGATAAAATCTCTAAAAAAGCTATGATAGTTAAAAAGGAAAGAGAAAAATAATTAGGGGATTTTAGTCATTTAATGTCCAAAAGCACTTTTGAAACGCAAAAGCACCTAAGAATTAGCTTCTCGGGTTGGCTTGACTTTTGCGTTCAAAATCAGCTTTTGACACAAATCATAATTTATTTGGTATTACTTTTGAGTTCAAAAACAACTTTTTTATCCTCAAACGTAATGTCAAATCAGGTCTTAATGTACTAATTTTTTTACTATAAATTATGCATGAAAAATATCAATTATTTTGCCCATGATTGAAGTCCCAAAGTTATTATTAACTTTGATCATTTCATATCCACTCCCAGAACAATAAAAAAATTTAAGTTTGAGTTAAATATTTAACCACCTAAGCTCCAAAACAATGAAATAAAAAAGCTAGCTGATTGGTAGAAGAATATACTGGAAGACAAGATTCCCAAGCCGCCTTTGTAGATGAAGACAAAAGTGGCCTTTCTTTTCCCTCATTATTTTTATTTTTGTTTAATTTAGTTTGAGGCTAGAAAATATAGAGGGTATTTTATTTTGTTTTGGTCTTAATCCCACGTTTATGGAAGGGCTTATAATTAACTAAAAATGATTGAAAGGTAAATTAACTTTACAAGATCATTAGGCTTCTTATACGTAACCATTTCATTATCGTTTAACCGTTTCATCATCGTTTTGGACTCAAATAAAGATTAAATGTAAATTCTGTTTCAATCGCTGCTCTGATAATCTCATCTCTACAGTACATATTTAATCTGTACAGTATAATCTCATATGTACAATTGCTAATCAATGTCAATCACACCCCACTACCGCACTATTTTACTAAACGCAACCTACACTATTGGGTCATTAGGAAATACTAGTAGTAAAAAATCAACGGAAACCTTCTTTTCTTTTTTTAAGTCAACGGAAACCAAATTGATCATACCGTTCATACGTAACCCTCAATGGAGATTTCTAACTTATTTCATAATGATTAATCATTCAAAAATCAAAGATCCGATCCTTTAATCAAAGAAGATGACTTTCTTTTCCCCTGGGAAGATCATAGCTAATAAAATATAAGTTCCCCATTAAATTAGTACTTAAAAGTAAGCAATTAATGCAAAAAAATATGTTTTGCCGGGCCATGGATCCTTTGATGCAAATAATGACATGCATCTTCTTTGTGGACAAACTAATACCCTATTTATTTATTTTTTGTTTTCTCGAATTATCATTTCCTCATTGTTCTTAATCTCTCCAAGAAATGGATAATATATCTCCCCAATTTGTTTTCAAATTAACAATAGGATAAATAATAATGTTAAACCAATCATAGAACCAAATAGAACCATCTCAAACTATATAAGAAGTATAGTAGAGTAACAATAAAGTCATAAAATAATATAAGGTTTCATAATTTTTTTTTGGTAGAAAGGTTTCATAATTATTACCACAATATATAGTACTCAAACTAGAATTCTAAACTAATAAATTTTAAGACTTATACCTATAAATCAATTTTTTATATATATAAATTTGTTGCTAAACTTCACGTCATAATTAGGGGATGAAAGTTTATGTTACAAATTGGAGGGGTATATAGTATTTTTATTTATTAATCTCAATCAACAAAACTCCATTTTACTAGCTAGCTAGTTTACGTGGCCTTTAAATAAGGAAACCGGCCATAGGGGGCCTTAAATTAAGGGAAAGGATGATAGTACTTGAAAGTTATTAATTGTCATGGCTCAACGAAAATCCTCTGTCCTAATTTTGGTATCCCACTTGTATCCTATCCATTAAATAATGATATATGTCCCTTTTCAGTTTTTAATATTATTCCTTGTTTGCATAATTAAATTAAATTTTATATTTTCATTCTAAAACCCTATGGGGAATGTATTAAAATTTAGGACTAACTCTTATATATAATTATTTATTGTTAATTTGGGGTTAAACCTGATGTTTATGTGGGTTTCTTATTTTATTTTCTTGTATAAATATTACTTGTTAAAACTTAAAAACAAACAAGGTGTAACACAAGGAACATGTGGCATGATTTGGTGAATGTACCATGAAATGGGGCACAAAACTTGGGGCAGGGAATTTCCATCCGTCATGGCTCGAATAGCATCGTTTCAACTTTCAACAGAAAATAATTAATTAACGACTAGATTAGATCGATATTTTGAATCATTAAGTGAAATTTGTTCCCACAAAAATTACATGCAAGCAAAATTGTCTTCAAGACATTATAAGACTTCTCAATATAGTTAAGAAAAAAAAAAAGGAAAAGTGATCCGGAAATTAATTTTTAATCTAAAATCCCACATATTTGATATTTGGATTGTTCAACTTGCTGTTTTGGTTTAGCAGCAAAATCTTATACTAGTTGACAATTACTTATACAAACACTAGGGACGTCATTGTTGATGTAAACTAAAGAAACCAATCCAATCCACAAAAACAAAAAATACGAATAATTAAGAAGGTTTCCACATACTATATGCTAATTAACTGCTAAGCTAACATTACAATGCCCCAAAATAAATGAAAATTTCATAAAAACAAATGGGTAATGATGAATTAATGTATAAAATCAAATTAGGATATACGATAAAAAAGATAGTTGTGAGATTTAAAAACAACAAATTTTAACAAGAATTAAAGAAGAAAAAGCACCTGCATTCTCATAAGGAGATCAGAACTTTGTTTAACTTTGAAACGATTTTTCTTAAACTCAAGACGAAGCCTCTCGATTTCATCTCTTTCTACTGGGGTTCCTGCGTCTGGATCGAATTCCCAGTGTTGTCTTCCCACATGATTGTTAACTGTGCTCAACAATGGACCACCTTCAGCTACTTTCAGCTTCCACATTTTTCAAGCCTTCAATATATTTTAATTACCTTAGCAACAAAAAACAAATATACGTAAACACTTAAACGATATATATATACTTATATAGTAGTTATCCCTCAGAAACAGAAATGAATTTAACATATATGAAGAATATGGATCAATTGCTTGCACGAAATAAAATATAAGATCAATAACTAATGAGATAAATATTGCATGTTTTATGTTTAAGAAGAAAAACCAAAGTTTTCCTTTAATTACAAAAGCAAAAATAAATATGATCAGAAGGATTTCTATTGTATATATAGAGACAAATTAAGGAAACAGCAAATTAGCGACGAAATTGAAATGAATGAGAAGTTGGGGAATACCAATTATGGATATATATTCCAAAGTTCCAATACGGAAGGAAGAAAGAAAGAAGCTATATATAGAAAAAGACAGAGAGATCAAGAAATGAGGAAGTAGTAGTGCAATTGATTATGGGCAACAGAGGCTAGCCTTTTATATAGAGCAGTTGGCGTGTGGTAATATCCCTTGCTTGCTGCTGAAGCTACAGCTTTTGATCTCTATAAAATATACATATACGAAGATGATAATGATATGATATTGATAATAATGAATATGATACTCGCCGCATATATAAATGGATATATTTAATCATGATTTTAAGTTTTGACACTCCAAATATTTGAACAGTCTAGTACAGTTAACTATTTGTGTTGAATATCTTACTTGGGAGATTTGGAGCAACGAAATCTTTTGCTTTTTGGCTCAATAATTTAGCCCTCAATTGGATAGATTTTAGTCACCTTTATATATATATATATATATATATATATATAAGGCTGCAAAGGAGTCGAGTTTGAACGTAATTGATCGGTTTTATTGTTCATGAATAGAAAGGATGTTCATCACGTTTATTTAAAAATTTTAATGTTCGTTTATTTAAAAATTAGAATGTTTGAGTTCGTTTTTGTTGGTTTAATTAATAAACATGTTCGTTAACATACTAAATGAACACGTTAATGAACAATGATTGAACATGTTAATGAACACTTATATATGAAATTGTTCATAAGTCAAAACAAAAAAATTTTAATAAATAATGTAATAATGAACTTTAAATATTATGTAACAAAAATTGAACTTAAGAATTAACTAGTAAACACTAATAAATTTTAGAAATTAAATTTAAATATATTATGTATGAAATGAAAATATATTAGGTAAAAAATGAAAAATTAAACGAGCGTTCAACTATTAAATAAACAAGCCCTTACATGAACAATAAAAAAGTTTGTTCATGAACATAATTAAACATTTGAACTGAATACATTTTATTCAAACTCGGTTCGTTTATTAAAGGAACACTAAATTTTATGTATACTCATTTGTTAGCTTATTAACATAATAATAAACAAGATTTAATCGAATTCGTTCATAAGTTGTTCATCAAATACGTTATTGATTTACAACCCCAGTCACGTATCATCATGTAATTAACGGTTTCGTTAAGTCTTTTATCTCTCGGGGTACTCAATTTCATACAAGATTTGAAGATTTAATGACAGCTTCTTGTGCGCCTTAATTTAGCATATTGTTTTATTAATTTTTTTTTTGTCTTATGGCCTTTAATTCCTTTTTCCTATAGTTTTCTCGTTTACCTACTACTTCACTGTACTTATCTCCTATGTACCACTACCAACCCTTCTCATTATCAATTATTACAGTAATATTAATAATAATAAGATTATTATTATCTCTTGGTGACTATTAATAAGATTATTTGATTTGACCCAAAAATAAAAAAATGTGGCCAAAATTATGCTAGCGATACACATGTCTTTTTTTAATCTCCATGTGTGATTGTCATGTCATCATAATCGAGATTTTCAAAGTCAATTACATGTTGAAATAGTCACATGACTAAAATAAAAAATTAAAATATATAATCCGGGAGTAAATATGCTACATATATTAGCTATATTACGTAAAATATCTCATTTTAATTAGTAATTTCTACCAACAGCCACTAGCGGATCCAAAAGTATTTATTAGGGAAGACACATCTTCTATACATCGGACTTTAAAAAAAATACCACTATAATACAAAAAACTTGGGAAATGTTCATACAATTTGAGTTTTTTTTTTTTTTTAAATTACTTGTAATGTTCATAATTGAGAATGTTATTTCCACTGTAGCTGTTTGAATTTGGAAATTTTTGAGTTTCAGAGAGGAAAACAAGAAGAATAACATGGAATTAGGAGTTGGGAGAGAAGAAATTAACTTGTTTTGAGCATATATAGTTCCCTAATTTATTCTTTTTGTTCTTTAAAATTAGAATCATTTTAGATTTTTTCCCTAAAAAATTATTCTAGATTTTTTTTTTTAAATCTTAATGGTCTATCTATGGCTATGCCTATAACCAATGAGTTTTAGGGTGGGCATCATCTGAATTTACAAATAAAATTCAAGAAAATTGAAGACTGAAGTGTCCACCCTCATACACCAATGTATTTGTCCCTGTTAACACCTGAGTTGTTAATTCAATTGATAAGTATAGTGTACTTTAACTATGAAATCCTGGTTTCAATCCACTTCATGTAAACTGCATATGGGTTTTGTACTCCTTTATACGAGATTCATATAGTTTCATAATGTGGAAATCTGTTTAGGTTGAGTATATTTGAGCTATGGTTTACAAGTGATAAAATGGGCTATTCACTATGAATTGATAGGTAGAGCATAAAGATTTTGTGACCGATCGGGTGAAGTTTAAATTAGACTGCATAATGGAACATTGCCATATGACTTATGAGATAGTAACTTTGAAGCCAATGCTACATGGGATTTTTTAAATAGTTATAATGTAAGGATCAGATTATGTATTCACTACTCAAGTGATCACTTGGTATTTAGTTTTTCATTTTCATTTTAATTATTTATGGTAATATGTCATATTTCAGTATAATGAGTTTGGTGGACTTGGGATTTTTTTTAATTACTTATATATGCTTTTCATGTTTGATTTGTATATGAGATAGTATCTTTGAAGTCAATGCGATTGGGATTTTTTAAATAGTTTTTTTTTGATGTAAGATCAGTATGTGTACTCACTTCTCAAGTTACTCGGTATTTAGTTTTTCAATTTTATTTTAATTATTTATATGATTTATTTTTTTTTGTTAAAATTAATTATATGGTTTTCATATGATAAGATATAATGAGTTTTGTGGACATTATCTAAAGCCAACAACCGAGTCTCGCATGCTTGACTTTTGATGGTATGAATGAATTGTTCAATACCTAACCTTTTTTTTAAGATAATTATTAATATACAAATTCAACTTACATAAAAAGAACTGAATAAAATAATTCTCACTACCATCTGCAGATTAAGAGATCTAAACTAGAGACCAAAAAAAAAAAAAAATCCTTACAAAAATCTTCCATATCATCAATCTGTAATTCTATATATACATTCTAACACCTTTCCTCTGACAATGACAGTAATACAGTTCCCATGGTCAAACGACATTCCCTCCATATATATATGGCAAAAGAAAAGTAAAATATCAGTAGAATTGACTTCACTGCAGCATACAATTCTAGAAAAATCTAAATTATTTGCTATATATTAATTTGTTACCATAGAGGTGTTCATGGCAGGGTTGAACTTTTGCTTAGTATTTGTAACATTTATGCTTGATCAAGTCCGATCCGGCCCAAAAAATGGGTCTCAACTTTTATTCAAGAGCCGCCCATAATTTTAAACACATGTCTAAGATCCGTATAAACCCGTCCATATTTATTTTTTTTAAAAAAAATCATAATTAAAATTTTTAATGAAAAATAAAATTTAAACATTAAAATTTATATAATCCAATAACAAATTAAATCAAAATAAATTTTAATAAAAGATTAAATATTAATAAAGTTTTACAAGTTTCAATTAAGGTATTCATATAAATTATTCAACTTTATCATTTATAAATATAATTATTTAATTATATTATATTATTTATACATAAATATGGATCGGGCCGGGTTTGGGCCTTAAACATCAAAACCAAGGCCCGACCCATTTTTTTAATAAGACTTTATTTTTTTGTTCAAGGCCCATCTTTTGGGCCCAATATTATGCCAAAACCCTTCCATTTTGCGGACAGGCCTTCGGGCCTGGGCAGGTAACCCGGCTCTTGTGCAGGTCTATTTGATACAAGTGTCCAAGTCTAATATCAAAATAATTTGATCACTTGAAAAATTAAATAGTTAAAATAGAGTGATTAATTTGCAATAGTAACTAAAATTTGGAATTGGGGATTTGGTGGAAGGCAAAGTGGGAAGATCGTTGATGAAGTACTTGATGTTCAATCATTAAATTAAATTAATATTTAATACTAGTTTGATTAGCTTAGATTAGAGCCTAATTAGACCAATATTTTCACTCTTTGTTTCTTTTATTTTTCTCTTTGTGTTTCTTTCATGTGTATTTTATTACATCCTTTTTCTCATGTTTGCTTATAGGAGGGGAAGTGTCTGTTTTCCTCCTGATATAGACTGCTGAAAGAAAAACAGAAGAGTGAAAATGGAAAAGAAAAACTTTGCAAACAACACTTTTATTAATTTTTTTGTGCACTATGGCATATGTTACATAACAAATTTTGAGGTATATATATCTAAGTTACAGACTTTAATACAAGGATATTGCTTCATATGACACATTTTACAATTTCAAACAGATGAATGAAAACCTATATATGTAATCATTTCAATACTTGCAACACAGGGACAAACATGGTTTGGCCACTTTATCCTTATTTTTTTTGTGGTTGATAATCTTGTATTCCTTATCTATATATGCTGAAAATGCAGAGACTTATGCAAATAGAACGCGCCGGCGATACTCTCCAAGCGCCCATATGGGGAAGATGTTTCGAAATGAGGAGTAATTGAGGGTGCAGTTCCTCATAAAAACTCCTGTAATTTCTTGCTGAGGGAAGTCACCATCTTCCATCTGTGTGTTAATTAGGACCTTAATACCTCTATGAATTGGGGTAGGATCCACATCAGCCTACAAGCAACCAAAAGAATTACTCATTTAGTCAAAGTTTGAGAATTCAGCAACAACAATGTGCTATATATGTCAAATTCAGGTTGAAAAGCTAATCAAATGTTTTAATGAATGTTAAAAATTCCAAGTGAAAAAGAAAGGGAACTTTGGACTGACCTGTCCAGCAGCAATGAGGGATAATAAGGCCCAAGCTGTGTGGACTAAATTTGCACGATTACCTTCCAAATTTGTATATACCTGCAGCCAAGATTGTCAAAAGAGGTTAGAACAAAAATAGAGATTTACAACACGTGTCTGTTTGACCTAACTTATTTTATAACTTATCTACTAAAAAAAGTTTAAGTCGGGCCAAACAAGAAATCCAGAAGTGCTTTTCAGGAGCACTTTTCAGTTGTTTTATGAACTAAAAGCCAGAAGTTCCAAATTGAAACTTTTTCCAGAAGCTTTTTTCAGTAGCACTTATGTCAGTAAATAATTTAGGCCAAACAGAAGCGCCGCATTTGTTCTGTTGAGGATTTCATGTATGAAAAAACTTAGTAACTAAGATGTTCATGCCTTGTTTTGGCTAGAAAGGTAACTCTCCCCCCATCCACCATTTTGCAGCTGTTTTGATAATAAAAATTGACAAGCTCTACGCAAAACAGGACTGTTGCGGTAGTTTCTGCCGCAGGCGGTCAGCCCTTCCACGGCAAACCATGTTCCATAGGTGTAGCAAATTCCCCAGCAACCATACCTATTTGAGACATACCGGCATTGTCAATTTCCATCTGAATTTTGATATAAGATAAAATAATTACAATACTATAAGATATGCTAATGGCTACCATGAACCATCTTGGTTTTGTGTGCCTTCAATGTACTTAGCTCCCCTGGCTACACAATCATCTATCTCGATTCGCCGGTGCTTGGGATGCAGTTTTCTAAAGAGTGCAAGGGCTTGAATTGCTGAAGAAGTACATTCTACATACCTAGAGTTATGCAAGCATTGATGTTAGAAGTTAAATTACTTGTTTTTCAAGGCAAAGATAATTCAGTAGAGTGAATAAATGCTTACTCTCTTTCAATAAGAGTTTCTTCAAAGAACTCAGTGGGATTGAATTTCTGTCAAAAGTAAGAAAATTCTTAGAAATTTACTACTATAACGTATGATTTCCAAAGGGTTCATACAAAATTAATGAAGTGGCCCAAATAGTATGAAATAAATTACCTCCAGCCAACTATATGCCCTTTGAGGCTCCCATGCTGGGAATCCACCATTTTTGCTCTGTAATACAGATTAAAAGAGGTGCTTCATTAGGACAGAATTCAATATGGTAAGGAAAATGATATTCTGGTTAGTAAAATTTTGGTTCCTTAACAATTTGGTACTTACTTGTAAGGAAAGAATGACATTGACAGCATCATAGAATCGCTCTGTTTCCACCTTTTCCCCAACGAGATCATCTGGCATTTGTGAAAACAAAAGCGAACACTGTATGCAACAAAGAGAAAGACAATTGTAAAATAACTTATGGATCTGTATTTGACAAAATCAACCGAACATGGAATTATATTTGTATGGATAAAGATTTATAGTTAAATTCATTACCTTTAGGCCTTCTGCAGTGCAATCAGAGACTTGCCAGCCATGATCTTGCATGGAGAAAGTCCATGCACCTTTTGATATGTGTCTATACATAGCTGAGAAGTTGCCAGAAGGGTTTTCTCGTACCTTTTTGAAAAATTAATATAAGCAACAACATTTAGTTGATTAAGCTACTAATTGATCAACAACATTTGCCAACTAATTATTGAGTTATTAATCACCTGTGAAGCTTTTACAAAGTCATGTGCCTTGCGAAGTGTTGTGCCATATTCATCACATAGATTGCTTGACATAATTGCCTGAATTGCAAACCCTGCATCCCACATTTGACACCCAAAAGTCTGCATTTTCAAGCCATCTTCTGCAACCCAATAGTAATCTGGCAATCTAGCTAAATGACGCTTATATGCTTCAGAATCTGGATCTTCAACCCAACAGGCCATAAGGCATAAAACCTGAATTTGAAGCAATCTTGTTAATTAGCAAATCAAAACCAACACATTGCTTAATTAAATTCATTTCTTTCTATTTATACCTTTTCTACACACCCAATGGTGAGGTATCTGCTGTTCTCATCTTCATAGTGTACATGTTGAATCGCGACCTTAAGCGCCTTTTCCCTTAATGAAGAGAAGGGCCATCGCGCTAAAATTGGCTCAGCAACATGGTGGAGAAATCCCCATGTTAAATCTTGAATTAGAGGATGTGGATAGTATAGATCCTCCTGTAACAAAAACTTGATCATTGAGTTCTGCTATATCTATGGAAGAAAATGTCAGATACTTATTGTAGGAGTAATTAAGAACCTTTGCAACAGTGTTTCGCGCTGCATTCCAGTTAATTTCATTGTAAGGTTGATTGTAGAGTTCTTGCCTTAGTTGTTTAATCAAGCCAGTGATTTTACCAACAAATCTCTTCCCATACAAGTATGACATTGGCATGTAAACCAATCGACAGTAGCATAACATTTTGCCTGCACTTACATGAACATTACAGTTTATTATATATAGAAATCAATATTAATATTGTAAAATAAAGAATTAAGAAAAGTTTGGTTGTAAAACCTGGATGGATTGGTAAGAATTTAGGAAGAAGCCAGAATTCTGGAGGCATGGGATTGCAACCTGCCCACTCATACACTCCAAGTACCTGAAAATCACCAGCATGTCAAATTGAGTTGAGATTTAAGAGAGAATTATGCTAGATTAATGAGTTGTAGTGGCAAATTAGTAAATATTACCGTGACCCAGAACTTTCCCCAAGATGGAATAGCCACAAGACCACCATGATCAAGTATCCATTTTCTGCCTCTAGCCACACCCATGTCCTCACCATCTTCAGGCCCTTCTCCCAACAGCCTCAACGTAATATAGCTCAATGCTGTTCCAAACATTGTGCTATGACCCTCAATGTGTAGCCCCCAACCTCCATCTTCATTCTGCAAAGCCAAATATTCATGTCCATGCTCAATTTTTTTTTTTCCGAACACTATTAAGAGGTATCCAAGGGTTGGGTACTTAGATTGTCTAGACATACCCAAGATAGGCTTGGGCCTCAATTTTTTTAGCCTCGTGTAGGAAGTTTATATTTGTACTTTAGTGAATGAATGAATTACTTATGGTCTAAAATCAGAATCATTTATGTGGTTGACAGAATTTGAATCTAATATCGAACTTAATTGATTGTGATATCGTACCTGATGATTATAGATGTAGCGAATGATTTCCTTTTGATGTTCAGGAGATAATATTGAATTTAGTCCTCCGGTAACATAGAGTGCCATGACCTACACATATACAATTGTCAACAAAAATGATTAATTTGTGATTTGGCATATGTAAAGAGCAAAATAAAGTATTTTGGAAGGGTTGGATAGTAGGAATTACCAAAGGAGGAAGGAAAAACAAAGGGCCAGCACTTTCAGCAGGCCAATGGCCATCATGGGCCTGAATAGAAGAATAGAAACTTATAGCCCTTCGAAGAGTAATTGTAATTGCTTCCTCTGTCACCACTTGTTTTTCATTCAACTTCACTGCTTCTGGAATTGGCCCGCTTGGGTTTTCTTTCGTTAGCTGCCAACCACCAAATTTCACATACTTAGTAAATAACAAGCTAAAACAAATCAATTTTGACCACGATAGTCCCCTAAGTTATTAAATTATAACTTTGATCATGTCACCCCACAATAAATTATGACAAGTTTTGAGTTACTCCAAATATTTAACCACCTAATTAAGCTCAAAACAAAGAAATAAAATTGGCAGAATATATTGAAGCTAAGATTCTTAAGCCGCCTTTGTAGA
Organism: Corchorus olitorius; assembly: GCA_001974825.2. NCBI lineage: Eukaryota > Viridiplantae > Streptophyta > Magnoliopsida > Malvales > Malvaceae > Corchorus > Corchorus olitorius. The sequence continues at coordinate 23,690 of AWUE01022474.1, read as the reverse complement.
TGAAGACAAAAGGGGCCTTTCATTTTCCTTTTCTTTTTTGGGTTTAATTTTATTTTTGGGGATAATTTATTTTTAATCTAAGTTTAAGCAAGGGCTTAGTTAACTAAAAAAATTGTTGATTGTGAAGACCTATTTTATATCATCGGTGCATGTGGGGTAATTAAGAAACAAGTATTTCTTTTTGGCCGGAAGGGAGCAAGTCTTTGGATGTTATCGACTTGTTGTCGATGGATTTTGTCCAGTCTCCTAAGTCTAAGAATATTTCTTTTTTGGCTTTTAATTTTTTTTTCGTTTGCAGATTTCGTAAAAATTACTACTTACTAATTAATTTGATGCATATATTTGATTATTACAAAGAACAAAGATTCTGCTAATGAGTGTCTAAAGATACTTTTAATGTTAATGGGGCTGCCGCCCGACCACATTTGGTCTCCTCTTTATGCCAAATGTCATTTCTACTTAAAAGAATATATTCCCTCTGTACTTTTTTATAAGTGCCCTTTCTAGAAGTTTTTTTTGTCCAAAATATAAGTCCCCTTTCTAAACTCAATGCATATTTTACTTAACTTACCCAAGTTACCTTTGCTAGTGATAACAGATTTTACGAAGAGAGATAGTGAGTGGGAGGAGGAGAAAAAGTTAGTGGGGGAGAGAGAAGAAGGGTAAACTTGGAAGGAGAAGATAAAAAATTATAGAATTTAGAGTTTTAACTGTATTTCTCAATATTTGCAATACAGTTGAAAATAACTTATTAAAAGGGACAGAGGGAGCAAAAAGTTGTAAAAGAAGACCAAATATCACTTTTTTTATATATTTAAAGTTTATGTTATTCGATGTCAGTTTCGGGAGTAAAACTTTTCTTACAATTTTTCTCAAAAAAAAAATTTCTTACAATAATTTTTTTTATATAAAAACCTTCAACTCGAGGAATAAATGTCGAATCAATTCAACCAACCACTTACTATTAGAAATGAGAATAAATGTATGGTTGATATTGTGATGACTGACAAATTAATTGGAATTTCAACCATTAAGTTATTTTTCAGTTTAATCGATTTTCAAACCACTAATCGAAAATTAGAATTCCTTGCAAGCTAAAATCGATAATCGAAATGAAATAATTTGGTCAACAAAACTGAATTACTAAATTCCACCTATTAATTCAATTTTAATGCAACTCTAAGGTACAATAATTAATGAAAAGTAAGTTAACTTTACAAGTTCATTAGAAATTAACGGAAACCAAATTGATATGACAACAGACAACGAGATCATTTCTACTTTTCATAACAAATCAAATCATTCAAAATTCAAAGACAATTAATTCATGTTGATATGTGTCTAATCCTCCTTAAATGAAAGATTTTCTGTGGAGAGAATAAGTATATAGTAGTAGTCAATTCTTGAAGGTAAGCAATTAATGCAAAGGATGAGTATACTACTTTACCGGGCAATAAATTTGATGCAAATAATGAGATTTTTTTGTGGATAAACTAACAATATATACCCTATTAGTACTTTGTATCATTCCCACATTGTTCCAATCTCTCTAGAATGTATATATCTCCAATCTATCGGTACAAAAAAAAAGGATATATCTCCCATTTTTTTTTAATTAATCATTGAACCATATCCATATATAGATTAGGATGTCCCTCACTAAAATATTCAATTTCATCTCTGAACTCAAAAAGCGATCAATTTAGCCCCTATACTCACAAGATTGGGTCAATTGAACCCAGCCAATAAAAGTACAATGAGGACTCAATTGACTCAAACTTGTAAACTTAGAGACCAAATTGACCCTATCTTATAAATATATGGACTAAATTGATCGTTTTTTCAGTACATGGACGAAATGGAACATTTTTGTGAGGTACAGGGACCTCCCATATATTTTCACCCCATATATTTTCACCCCATATATCAATAAAGGCTAAATATACAAAACACCGTCAGTGGAGTTTAGCAGACTACACATACGGGTCCTGAAGGGTGACATGTGTCCTCTGGGGACTAGATTGAAATATTTAAAACTTAATTAATTAAAAAAATAGACATGTGTCAACTCCACAACCTGCTTGTGAAGTCAGTACAAAATTTACACCACCAGTGTATCAAATAATTACCCATCAATAAAATATAAAAGATAAAGTAGGAGGTTTTTTTCCTCATTTATACTCAATAGAGTATATAGGAGTTAACATAAAATCATAAGGTTTCATAATATTTATAACCTCAATACAGAATTTAAACTAAAATTCTAAATTAAATCAATATACTATATTTAATTATCATAAATTTCAAGCTTTACCCTATACCCTTATAAATTTTATATACTTATATTAAAAAATATACTCCCTCTGTCCCATATTATCTGTCCATTTTGACCATATCACAAATATTAAGAAAGTTGGTTGGACATAAAATTCTATAAGATTTTTACCATACTTTACAATACTACCCCCAATTTTACTTAACATGTGTTTCTCTTCTCACATTTAATAGGGGTAAAAATTAGTCAAAAGTGTCTTTGATTATCCAAATAAGATAGACAATTTGGAACAAAAAAAATCCCAAAAAGGGAGAAATAATATGGGACGGAAGGAGTAATATTTTTGCTGATTAGCAAATTCCATGTCATGATGGTTATACAACAATTCTCAAAAACTTGAGTATAATTTCTTGTAGATTTGAGTTTGTGAGATATTTTTAATTGGATTTTACTAGCACATGTTTCTAGGGTCCTATTTTTTTTAATATTCTTCTTCTTCACTTGAAGTTATTGAGATTTGAATTTTGATCATTCGAAGCACTCTATCATCAAACAACGTGATTGATTGCCCTTTAAACCCTATAAATCAATTTGTTATAAATTTGTTGCTAAGCTTTATGTCATCAAGGATAAAGTAAAGTGTGTGTTACAAATTGGAGGGGTTAATAATATTTTGCATTACAAAACTGCATTTTACTATAGTTTACGTGGCTTAAACCAGCTGGGAAACCGGCATGAGGGGCCCTTTAAATTAAATAAATTTGATATTTATTAACTGCCATGGCTCGAATAGCATCGTTCCAACAAATAACAAAAATTAAGTAACGAACTAGACTAGATGTTTCGAATCAAATTGCAAGTAAAATTTGTTGCCACAAAAAATTATGTGTAAGCAAAATTGACTTCTCAACATAGTTTTAAGGAAAAAAAGAAAGTGAGAGAAATTTTTAATCTCAAAGTCAAATCCCACATATTTGGGATTGTTCATCTTTTTTTTTTTTGAAGTATGTTTTTATTTATTTTTTATTTTTTTGATTCTTTTTTTATTTATTAGACTAAAATCTTATATACCGTACTTCACAAGTAATTAAACACTATAGGAATGTCATTGTTAGTGTAAACTAAAGATACCAATCCAATCCACTAAAATAAAAAAAAATACGAATAATTAAGAAGGTTTCCATATAGAAGAAGCTAAGCTAGGGGAAATTAATAAAAACAAAAGGTGATCATGAATTAATGTATAAAATCAAACGGTATACGATAAAAGAGTTGTAAAAAGAATTGAAAACAAGAAACAAGGCCTTGTAATTTACTTAGTTTATAATTAAATACTAGTATATTGATATATTATTATTATTTCACTGCAAATGCAATGCAAGAGTTAGAAAGGAAAGAAAAGCTCGCACCTGCAATCTCATAAGGAGATCAGAACTTTGTTTAACTTTGAAACGATTCTTCTTAAACTCAAGACGAAGCCTCTCGACTTCGGCTCTTTCTTCTGGGGTTCCTGCGTCTGGGTCGAATTCCCAGTGTTGTCTTCCCACATGATTGTTAACTGTGCTTAACAATGGACCATCTTCTGCTATTTTCAGCTTCCACATTTTTCTTGTTTCTGGGTATAATTAATTTTAACCCTTCAATTATATTTTAACCTTAACAACACAAAACAAATATATATATATATATATATATATATATATACGTAAACACTTACATATATATAGTAAAATTTGGTTCAAATGGAGAGTTAAGAACTGCTAGAATTATTCCCCAGAAACAGAAAGGAATTAAACGTGAAGAAGATGTTTACGTATAAACATTTGCATGTGTTATGTTTAATAATTAAGAAGAAAAAGCAAAGTTTTACCTTACAGAAACAGAGATGTATAGATATAATAAGAAGAATTATTCTTGTATAGACAAATTAATAAAGTTTTTCGTGGCAGAGGAAAACGGAAAATTAGAGACGAAATTGAAGTGAATGAGAAATTTGGGAATACCAGTTATGGTATATTCGAATAGGGAAGGAAGGAAGAAAGAAGCAGAGAGATAAAGACAGAGAAACGAAATGGTGGGTGCAAGATTATGGGCACAACGCTGCCGTTTATATAAGGCAGTTTGGCGCGTGGTGAATGCTGATTTTTTCCCTTGCTACTTGGCAAGTTACTTGCTAGTTAGTCAAAGTACAGCTTTTGATGACTGAAAAAACTATATACATTACTTATTATGAGTATGAGATTGTATATACCAGCCGAAAATGGATTATTCTCCAATTTGACCCTCTAATTTCTTTAACAAAATTAGCTTTTCGGCTCTTAATATTCTTATTTGGGACATTTGGAGCCTTGAACTTTTTACTTTTTGCTCAATTTAGCCCTTGATTGGTGAAAATTTGGTCACTGTCACTTGACTAACGGTTTCGTTGAGCTAATTAACATTGACATGGCCAACTCTTGGCTCTTGCTAACAGCTAGATTTTTTTTTTGTCTGTGTGATCTTCATGCTATCATATTGAACCATCTTTTGGATAAAGTTAACGACAACTCAAAAGTCTCATAACTAAATTTCATCTGATTGAAGATTAAATTAGGTGAGATACCGAAATTTGAAGGACAAAAGATATAAATCCGGGAGTACATATGGGTCAAAATTAGTAATTAAATCTTATATATATTATATATTATTTTTAGTTATCAGGAAAATGATTAAAAAGGCCAAATTGAGAATTAATGTATTATTTTTAGTTATCAGTGAAATTACTAAAAAGTCAAATTGAGGATTAATGTGTTGCCACGTTTTGACTTTTTTTGGTCTTTTCTCATTTTTCGGATGACTAAAAAACGTCTATGAGTTTCTCCCCTTCCTTTTTCTGCTACCCTTTTTTTATGACTAAAAAGCCCCTCTATGAGTTTCCCCCCTTTCTTTTCCTGCTACCTTTTTTGTAATTACCTATTTCCCTTCCTTAATTGTTTTTAATTAATGTTTAAGGCTTTTAATTAATTGCTTCTAAACCCTAAATCCTTAATTACTTTTAATTAATGTTTCTCCCATTGTTTTCTTTTTTCCTCTCACCAACTCAGTTGTTGCTTCCTTTCAACTCCTCGGTGCTGATCAATCTTCAGGTTTGCCAAAAATCAAACTTTTCATCACTCCCCTCTGTTTTCACCTTCATATCACTTTCCTCTTTCTTCTACTTCTCCATCCCTTCACCATGAACCGTTCAATTTTTCCCCTTCTGAATTAAAACCACCATTTGTTCTATGTGGCTATTATTATCCAATTAACAGCATGTTTTATTACCTCTTTGCACTTCCTATTACTTACAAATAAAAGCATATTCTTTGACCTTCTTAATTTTGCATGTCTAAAAAGTTAGCTTACAAAGATTTATGCCAATAACAAAAGACAACATTAAAACTAATCCATTTAAATTGCATTTTTACTGCAACCTTATATAATTCAATCAATTAATCAAGCATCACTCTAGAACAAAAAATGTTTGTGGCCCTTATATAATTAATTATATTAATATCCTTATTCAATCAGTTAATCAAGCACCACTCTAAAATAAAGAATGCCTTTAACGCTAGCGCGGGTTAATATAATTTGTTATAATTAGTACAGATATTTGCTAAACCAAAGGCATTTAAATAAATCTGCAACCTTATAGCCGAAAAAACTAATAACAAATTTGCATCCTCATATCATGAGAAAATTTATTACTATATTTTTCATTTCAAAGCAATAAAGTATTTTATTACAAGGGATTTATCAAAATTTGCTGAGTTGAATGTTTCTTAATCAAATTTTAGGTGTCAAGTCTTGTTAATAAAAAAACTATGTGTTGAGAAAGATTCCTTTATTTGGGATCTAATGCAATTCAACTTTAAATTAGTCAAGATTTAATGTGATTATTGGAGATTTATACTAAAAAAAAAAGATTTTGGCTTTTGATATGGAAGAATTTCAAAAAAAAGCATTTGTATTAGAAATATTTTGAATTTACTATCATGGTAAATTTTAATTATTAAGAAGGAAATGAAACAATGACAAATTATTATGAAGGAAATTGTAATGACTATATTAACCTTTTTATAAACCTCCCGATATTTAAAAGAAATTCCACACTGGCAGCTGAGTCAGTGTGGTCAGAGCGTGTGTCCTTCACGCACTGCTAATGAGGGAAAATTTAACCTGTTTTGACACATTCCGAAAACATTTGATTCTAAATTGATACAAAATCTAACGGCAGAACCTGAATTGTCATGTGGGACAAACGTTAAAATCTAAATTATGCATTTAGCCGTTTTGGAAGTTTGGATCGCATTGATTTTCCTTTTTTTTTTTTACCGAGATCTAAGATCTGATCACTCCTTTCAAGTTTTGGTTTTAGATTACTATATTCATGGCACTCATTCGTTTTAATTAATTTGTTCTATTTGTACTATCATACAGGATAGCATACATATACACGTTTCAGATCTTATTTAATGAATTAGTTTTTTTCGGCATGCATTTAATGAATTCGTTTCAGATCTTATTTAATGAATTAGTTTTTTTCGGCATGCATTTAATGAATTAGTTTGCACTATTAGAAACTTGCTTTTCAACTTTTTTAGTAATATCATTGCCTAATCTATTGTTACGATCCTAATGATATTACGCTGACTTACATGTTAGATTGAATCGACTACTTAAACCTATAAGGTTGAGTTAAAGGAGTTCAATATCCCTTCAAGCAATCATAAGATTCAAGTCTCTTGTAAATAGTGAAAATAGGTGTTGGTAGAGTTTCTCCCCATTTGAGGTCGACGCGACTTAATTTTTGAACTAAAGAAAAAAAAAGGCTTAGTGGAAAGAGAAAAAAAAATAGCTCCTGAAATCTCTGGTTAACAATCAAAATACGCTCCTGGACTTCAATTTTGGCTAAATATTCCCCTAAACACCCAATTTTAGCCAAATCAGTAATTTTTCATATGGTTCTCTAACGTCTCTATTAAATAGTGTCACGTCAGTATGTCACATGGCCAAAAAATGTCACATCAACAATGGGTAAATTTGCATAAATTTCTTTTTAAAAGTTTTAAAAAATAAAAAGTTTAAGATTAAAGGAATTATTTTTTATTTAATAGTTTCTCTAAAAATTTACCTTTTGCTGATATGGCATTCTTTTACCACGTGACGTACTGACTTGACACTATTTAACAGAGGCGTTAGAGAACCGTTTGCAAAAAAGACCGATTTCGCAAAAATTGAGAGTTTTCAGGGGCTTATTCGGGCAAAATTGAAGTACATGGACTTATTCTATCATTAACCAGAAAGTTTAGGGGTCTTTTTTCCATTAAGCCATTGGACTTATTTGACCGTTAACCAGAAGGTTCAATGGTCTTTTTTTCCATTAAGCCATTATACGACTATATAATAATCACATCATATTCAGCTAACTGTGCTAATCGTATAGCTATTAATCAACCACATGCTAACAAAACTATTCCATCCATCCAAAATATACGCTAGCTCCCGAAATTTGAATATTACGTGCATAAAACAAGAGATGCTTGAGCAGAAATGTCGATGAAATATTAAAAATTTCGTCGAGTGGCATGTTAACCATTTATTGATTGGAAATTTCGTCGAGTGGTTACGTTTTCTTTCAGCTTTTGCTATGATTTTGATGTAAATTTACCAAAGTCAACAAGAGTGCCATTGTCGAAAATTATTCCAAACTAAGATATATTGACTTTTGACATTGCCCATTCTGAATTATTTTCAATATTTCTTAGTTTCGAATTATTTTCGACAATATAATGGCACTCTTGTTTACTATTTTGGTAAACATCAAAATCATAGCAAAAGCTAAAACAAACCAATTTCGTCCAAATTAAATAGTTCTCGTGAAAGTGCTTAATTTTCTACATTTGCCTCCTCAGAGTTGGAGCTCTACATTCAAGACTTACTAATTTTGAATTCATTTTTGGATTTAAATAATTTACTAATATTATTATAAAAAAATAATTTACTAATATATAGCATGCCATACAATCAACGTTCATTGCCTAAATAATTCATTGTTCGATAAACGGCTTAATTAACCTTCCCTCCAAACTTTTACAATATGGATATTCTCGCCTTCTAATTTTTAATTTGAAATTTTCATGATCCATAAACTATCAAAATCAGGATAATTTCACTCTCATATTTGCTAACGTGGCTTTTCCACACCAACACTAATATGGAGCCCAACATAGCATTATGGTTTGGGATAAATTACACCTAGACTTAGCAATATTATGCACTAAATTATTCGACTCTCTCCTTATAAACTGAAAATAAATATGATCAAATACCATAAATAAAGCATAAGGATCGTGCACCAAATTGGCTCCACACCAAAGCGAGTTCACCCCCTTCTCCAATTCGTCAATGGCTCCTTTGCGATCTGACTTTATATCCACCACATCCACGTTCTTCTTATGGCCATAATATTCTCAAGCAATTTCCAACCCAACAATAATGGCAATTACCTCGGCATGAAGTGAACGACAAGTTAAGTTTAATATTAATGATATATTGGGAGAGTATGCTGTCAATTTCCATTATATTGCTAATGGAAATGAAAATCGCTTAAATATGTCACTTCGCACTTTGCTGTCTGAAATTTATACAGACTGTCACTTTATAATTTTTTTTTTTATTTTGATCGCTTTGTATCCTAATGTTTTATTTTGTATACATTTTACATCCTCCATTATGAAAAATTCGTTAAGTTTCGACAACGTCATTGTTAAAATGGTAATATCCCACATTGCTTATGTTTGACATGACTGGGTACCTTATATACATGAAGAGCCTCTCCATCTATTGCCAATTGGTTTTAGATTGGATGCTTAACATGGTATCAGATGCAAATGTTGCAAATGTTGCAAGCGTAGGAAAAAAAACAAACATTAGGATGCAAATGTTGGTCCCAAACATGGTGCTAGAGGGGGGTGAATAGCCAACTTCGAAAATTCTTTCAACCTAAGAGCTTTTAAAGACAAATAAAGGCAAGATAACTAAAACGGATTAGAAGATGCTTAGCTTGACACACGATTAATAGAGGTTCGGTCCACCTGACCTACGTCCTCTACCTTGATCTTCCCAACCAAGGATTTTAACCAAATCCACTAATCCGATGTGGTTACGGGCCTACACCAAGCCTTTACACAAACCAAGCTTTCCCAAGCTTGAAAACCACACGAGCTAACACCCTAGCTCGAACAAGTGCTCCACGCACTCAATCACAATCAAATAAACAAAGTTTGAAGTGTGTAAACTGATCCTAGATGACGTAGGTCATCGAAATACACAAAGTAAGCGTTGTGTAAGATTTACAAGAAAAGAATTAAGAACAGTCTTAAAAGAGACCAATCAAATACAAAGAATAAGAGTGTTGTACGGCTTGGAGAAGATTCTTGAGAGTAAATGCTTTCAAAGGAGTTGAATGCTCAAAACTGCTTCTCAACGGTCATTTCACGTCTTAAATACATATCAGCCGAAACTAGCTGTTGGAGCGCTTTTTAAATTTTTATACCGTTATTTTGTCGTTTTCCGACGCTGTAAAAAATTGTCAGGATGTGTTGTCGACCTTCTTTAGTCCCACTAAATTGTGCCTCAGAATTGGTGGCACTAATATTGCTCTTTCTTGATTTCTTCAGTCAGTTCTTCATATGCCTTCTTTTTGCTCTGACCTCAGTCCCACTGAATTGCTTCTTGAACTTGTTGTGGACTAAGTCTTCTTCAATTTCACCTTAGCTGTATTCACTGACGAGGGTTTCACTCGTAGTGTGTTTCTTCTGTGATATTGAGCCTTGTATAGATAGGTTTGCACATAATCACATTTAAGTGTCACTCAATTTGTCACTGCACACTAGATAGCTTGGTTAGTCCCACTAATGTAGAATGTTTTGTTATCATCAAAAACTATATGGAGTCAACAGCAAAGTGATCAAAAAAAAAAAAAATGAGGGTCTAAAGTGATTGTCAGGGTGCAAAGTGACATTTAAACTAAATGAAAATTATTATAGTAACTATATATATATATATATACTAATATACTAAATATTATTTGAAACACCCAGGAATATTACTAAAAGCTCCTTTTGAGAATCGATGAGGAAGCTCGGTTTGAACATTTTTTGTCCTTTTATGTCTTTTCTCATTTGATTAATTACTAAGAAGACCCTCAGTTAGTTTCTCACCATTTCCTTTTCCTCAAGCCCTTTTTTGTAATTGCAAGAGTTTTTAACCAATTGAATGTGAAAACATTTATTGACCATCAAATCATATATTATTTATTTAATAAGAAGGCCCTCAATTAGTTTCTCACAATTCATTTGGGTCTTTTCTTTTGCCACTTTGAATACTCATTTGCCCACTTTGTGTCCTCCTTTTGTTCTTCCTAATTTCGTTATTTCTGTAATTTTATGTGTAAAACCCATTAAAGTCTTCAGACTAATTGGTTTTGTTTTAATTTAATGATTTTCTTTAAAAAAATAAAAACATCTCTCATCTTTCTCGAACTATAGTGATAGAAAGAATTTGATTAGATTTATGAGAAAAAAGATATTTTAAGTATCAAAGGTTAATGTCCGAGAATAAGAAGTGGATTACAAGCTACGATTTTATCAACAAAAAATGAATTTTACAGCTATAAAACTCAACCACCATTATTAATAAGTTATATATATAGAAAATTGAGATCCATTTAAATGGCAAACTACTTTACAAATACACAAAATATTAATAAAATTTCAAATTTTTAAAACAAAATGCTTTCTATATTCAAACAATAATAACAAAATCTACAACAAAAAAATGTCCGACACGCCAACACGGACCGATAAACTTGTTATTATTATTGTCATCGCATTGTAAGATGTGAAATTATAATAGTAGTTCATTGCACTTCATGCACATATAATGGAGTTGAAGAACTCCACAAAATAATATTAGAAAATACTAATTTATATCTATTTTTTTTATACAAATACTAATGTATATCCTAGATGAAGTATATATACAAGTCACAATAATTTAAAGATTAAATCACCTTCTCAAAATTCTATTTGCTTATACGGCCGTGTGTCTTGAAAAGAAATTCTACTTAGAAAGTCATATATTCCTCATCACTCTTTCTCAGTTTCTCTCAAATTCATGTCATCTTGCCAACGAAAAACTAATTATTTTTTGGGCTTGATTAAACTTTAAACCTTAAGGAAGATCATTTTCATTTAGAAAATGTTTTGGCAAGACGTATAGCTATGGCCTATGATGCTTACCCTACATTTCTTAATTTCGTGTTAATTATCATTTCTTTGTTGGGTTCTTCTTAATTTAGTCTTTTGTGTCTAATAATTCGTTGAAAAACTTGCCTTCAATGCAGATCACATTTTCTTAATTTAATCTCTAATTAAGATATTTGCAACAACCAGTTGAAAACTATTTTCCACCTTATTTTGCAATGCAGGTTATCAAGTTGGTTGTTTCACGGGCCATTTAATTAAAATTTAAAAATTCCCTCACCTAAAATATACTTTTTTTCTTTTTTTCTTTTTTTTTTGGCTGCAATTTGCATCTCAAACTCAGCATTTTCTTAATATTTTTGCTCAAACGAATCACAATTAATTAGTATAAGGTACAAATTTAATCTCTTTCATACGACTGTGGATGATTTTAAGTTTAGGAGCTAACTCTTTGTCATTTCAATTAAATGATCAATAATAGATCATTTTTGGTTTTCTTATTTTGGCATTTAATTGATTTTTTGTTTTGATTCCCGGATTCTAGCAAGTATAAAGATCATAAACTCCAATTTTATACTTTAAAACCATGTCAAATCGTGGTTGTTCGATGTTGAAAATTGCAATAAGATACAAATTTCTGATTCTCTTAACTATAATTTTTTATTTTTCCTTGGCTAGTTTGGTGCCAAGTGTATACATCTTCGTCATTACAAATACACACGGTTTAGTTCCAGTTCCGAAACTTAATTATATTAATTAATTAATACTAATAATCAATAAACAGAATCATGGAATAGTCAAATCGAAATCGGCAGCTTCGATTTCATTTCAATTTGAACATCAATAGGAATCTTCAGGTCTTAATTCAAGGTTTCTGGTTTATATGACCATGATTTCATTTTGATGCCACTGTTCGAGTTGAACCATGATTAATTCTAGTTGTGGGTATATACTTAAAAACTTTTTTTTTAATTAATATAAATTTTAAGAATGCCATTTAATCTTGTTAACCTAAGCAAATCAAACAAATATTTGTTGGCGAAGAAAAGAAGCATTCAAACAAATATTCATCACAATTTTAAGTTGCAAAATTTAATCCTAAAATGTTATTTTCATTCGAATAAATTATTCATCACGTGGTTGGTTATCTGCAATTTTTAATCATTTTATTGCTTACAATGCAAAGATTTATGCAAACAGAACGTGCCGACGGTAGATGTTTGTATATGAGGAGTAATTCACGATTCATTATTAGACTCTCGCAATTTAAGAATATGTGATTGGTATTTGGTGTTGTAATTTCGAATATCCCAGGAATTAATCAAATAAATAATTAAAGCGGAAACAACAAAGCAAAATTTTCTTGTGGAACTATGCCACAAATCTCCACTATCAAATCAATCAATTACAATCAACAAGCATAACAATCTCTCTAGCAAACTCTCAATCTAATCAACCCAACATGGGTGATTCTCTCACAACAACCTAAAGCTATCTTAGCTTTCTCTCAGAACAATACAACTCTTTCTATCTCACACTCGAAAATCTAAACAGAAACTGCTTATTTATACTAACACAAACTTGGCCTCCAAGAATCCCTTTCCTATTAGGATTCTTGTCCACCAATCAAAAAACTTCTAGAAAAATCCTAAACCAAATCTAATTAGGAATTGAGGCAAAATCCTAACAATCTCCACCTTGACTCAAATTCCTCCATCAAAGCTTAATTGCTCCACCCTTTAACCAAATCCGCAAAAGTGACTTTCTTCTTTGTTGGCAAATCCACATCCTTCTTCTCAATTTGATGTGAAGATACCGATCCATCTCCTCTAATTGTGCTTCCAATCAACTCATACAAATTCTTTGAATTCTTCACTCCTTTCATCACAATCATCGAACCTTTGGTGATCTTCAAGCCTCCACCTCGGCAAGAATATCCATAACCCAAGCTATCCAACTTTCCAAGCGAAATCAAATTCCTTGTAAAGTTTGGAACATACCTCACTTTCCCAAGCATCTTGACACTTCCATCATGCAAACGAAGTTTCACACTCCCAATGCCTTCAATTCTTTCTTCACCATTATTAGCCATATAAACAGACTTATCACACCTCTCAAGCTTCGAAAACCATTCTTTCTTTGTGCAAACATGTTCAGAACAAGCAGAATCAAACACCCACATATCTCTAGTGTCTTTCTTTTCTTCTTGCACCATCAAAACAACATCTTCATCAGAATACTCCTCATAGCTATCTGCAGCAGCAATATTAACACCACCCTTATTATTATCTTTAGATTTCATGAAATCCCCCAAATCTTCCATTAACTTTTTGCAGTAGGCTTTTATGTGCCCCATCTCATGACAATAATAGCACTCCTTGCTACTCATATATACTCTTGGCCTCGAACTTGATCTTCCTCTTTCATTGAATCTACCCTTTGATCTCGCATCATTCTTATAATCTCTTCCATTAGATCTTCCACGGTCCACCATCAGAGCACCATTCTCTTCATCTTTCTTTTCAGTTTCTTTCAATCTATCATACTCAAAAATTGCAGAAGTCACATCTTGCAAGCTTAGGGTTTTCCTACCAACCATCAAAGCTCTAGTCACAGGATCATATCTGTCGGTAAGAGAATTAATCAACAAAACTGCTTTATCAACCTCTTTCATGACTTCATCCACACTTGCCAGCTGAGTAACCAATCTATTGAACTCGTTTAGGTGTGCCCTTAAACTTGTTCCTGCTTTCATCTTCAATCCAAATAATTCTCTCTTCAAACACAACATGTTAGTAATCGATTTTGACATATAAATCGACTCCAACTTATCCATCAACTCCTTTGGGGTTTTCACATCTAACACATCATACTTAATTTTAGTAGCAAGAGACAAACGAATTGTACTTACTGCTTTTCGTTGAATATCTCTCCACTTGTTGTCATTCATCGCGGAAGGCTTATCAGCTTCAAGCGCATCTCCCAATCCTTGTTGTACTAACACATCTGTTACCGTACTCTGCCACATCTGAAAACTGTTCGTTCCATTAAACTTCTCAATCTCAAACTTCAAAGCTGATCCGCTGCTTTCTGTCATCTTCAATCAACCAGGCTCTTGATACCACTTGATGTAACTTCGGATATCCCAGGAATTAACCAAACAAATAATTAAAGCGGAAACAACAAAGCAAAATTTTCTTGTGGAACTATGCCACAAATCTCCACTATCAAATCAATCAATTACAATCAACAAGCATAACAATCTCTCTAGCAAACTCTCAATCTAATCAACCCAACATGGGTGATTCTCTCACAACAACCTAAAGCTATCTTAGCTTTCTCTCAGAACAATACAACTCTTTCTATCTCACACTCAAAAATCTAAACAGAAACTGCTTATTTATACTAACACAAACTTGGCCTCCAAGAATCCCTTTCCTATTAGAATTCTTGTCCACCAATCAAAAATCTTCTAGAAAAATCCTAAACCAAATCTAATTAGGAATTGAGGCAAAATCCTAACATTTGGTAACCACATTAGGTTCCAATTAATCCGAAATCGAGTTGAGTGACCCAAATAGGAAAAGATCATAGGAAAAGATCAAAGATCTCCAAAGGCCTATCTTCATTTTAGGAGATATTACCTGTTGAGGAAAGTCACCATCTTCCGTCTGTGAGTTAATCAAGACCTTGATTCCGCAATGAATTGGTGTAGGATCTGTCTTAATTAGCCTACAAGCAAATAAGCATCACTCTTCCCATCAAAGTTTTGAGAATTCATCAAATAAAATTCCAGTGTGTACTATTCATCAAATAATGTGAGAATGGTTAAAAATCCTCCTAAACTATAACGCCGAAGATAATGTCCCATGAACTCCAATATGCAACTTGCCTTCTGAATTTACAAATTCAAAATAATTTGTCACCTGAATTTTCCAAATTTAGGAAATGTACCTCCTGATATAGGGGGCAAATTGTCTTGAATCTTAAAAGTTTATGGGCAAATTATCTTAATTGTAGTTTTTTTTTTATGATAGTCTTAATTGTAGTTTAGTAGACAAAATTTCCTTAATCCCATAGTTTAGGGGCCAAAAGCCTAATAGGCCAAAATTCTAATTGAAGAAGAGAGAGCTTAAGACTGACTTGTCCGGCAGCAATGAGGGATAACAAAGCCCAGGTAACTCTCTCCCCATCCACCATTAGGCAACTGTTTTGATAATAAAAATTAACAAGCTTTCCGCAAAATATGACTATTGTGGTAATTTTTGCCACAAGCTATCAGCCCTTTCACAGCAAACCATGTACCATACGTGTAGCAAAATTCCCCAGTTACCATACCTATTTGAGAGATACTGACATTGTCAATTCCGAGTGAAGATGAAAATAGAGATATAATTTGTAATCTAAAAAATATATTCATAGTTACCATGAACCATCTTTATTTTGTGTATCTTGAATGTACTTAACTCTCGTTTCAATACAATGATCGATCTCGACCCTCCGGTGCTTGGGATGTAGAGTCCTAAGAAGTACAAGGGCTTGAATTGCTGAAGAAGTACACTCTACATGCCTAGAGTTATGCAAGCAATGCATTGATATTACTTAGAAATGAAGTTACTTGTTTTATAAGGCAAGTTGAGTGAAGAAATGTTTACTCTGTTTCTATAATAGTGTCTTCTGTCTTCACTCTTTAAAGAGCCCATGAGCTTGGACTTGTGCGAAAAGTAGACAAGTTCTTGTTATAAGTTTTCTACTATATAGTATATTAGTATGAGTTTTAAAGAAATGTTATCAAATGAATTACCTCTAGCCATCTATATGCTTTTTGAGGCTCCCATCATCCCATGCTGAGAAACCACCACTGTTGCTCTTCAATGGATTTGGATTTACACCAAAATATCTTGTTTGGGAGCCCATTAAATGGGTTAGATTTAGATTTGTACTAAATCCAGCCCAAAACTCATGGAATTGAAATTTCATTTTAACATGGAATTATGGAATTCAATCCCTTATAGTATATTCATTCCAAATGCTATAGAAATTGGGTTTGTCAAGATTTGAATTTTGGAACCTTGGTCATGAAGTATATAATATAGGAAATTATATTTGATGATTATAGATGTAGCGAATGATTTCCTTTCGATGTTCAGCAGATAATATACATTTAGTCCCCTAGTAACATACATGACCTACACATATTTTCCATTAAATTGTTAGCAACAATGAGTCATTTTATTTGTAGGATTTTGCCCTGATAAAGAACAAATAAACATAGTATTAGTTCCATAATGATTTATCATTGATTGGGCTTATATCTCTGGCCCAAAGAATAAACACTTGGACTTTTATCTATTTGTGTCTCTCCTCAATGAAACTTGAGTTTTCAGGGCTTCTTTAGGGAAATTAGGCCAAACCCATGAAAACTTGGGCTAAACTTGTCTTGTGCCTTGCAATTTCTTGTCTAGTCCAAACTAGCTAGTAGTTATTCAGTAGTCACCATATACGGTATACCTCTCCGTTTAGAATTTTTGGTCCTTTGCTCCTTCCAATTCCAAAGTTTTCTTTTTGGTTAATGCTTCCTCCAAAATTATAGTAACATGAAACATTAACTTCTCTTAAATTGTGATGCGGATGAGATAGGTATGTCATATATGAAGCGTCAGAAGTCTGTTCGAAATGGCGTGTAATGTTTTGGATTTTGGGCCTAAAATTCCTACAGGTGGGCCAACTTGAAAAGACCATAACTTTCAAACCATAAGTCGGTTTGACTATTATAATACCTTTTCGGAAAGGGTTTTGAGTGGACTATACGTTTCGTTTAGGGTCTAAAAAGGCCGTTACAGTTTTCTGTCGCGAGTTTTAGTTTTTATCATTTTTATTATTTTGGCCCGTTTGAACTGTTTTTGGGATTTCTTTATTTTTATTTGATTTTCGTTATTTACTGAGACTATATAAAGATTGTAAACCCTAAATTTGAGGTTAATCAATCATTCATTTGAATAATTTTATCAAATTTATCTTCTCCAAATTTTCTCCGAATTATCTGTGTATTTCTCGATTGAATACGTTCCGTTACGTCAAATTGTTTGAGTAAAATTCGATTTAGATGTGTCTGAGCATTTAACTCAACTGATTGGTATGTACTGCTGAACGTTGATGTCTTAGATTCAAATTCCATTGTATATATGCTTTATCCAATATATTATTATAGACTTATAGTGATGTTTGTTACTATTATTAGTTTGTTAATGATTTCTTCATTACATAGAGTTATATATATATGATTATAATAAGATTTTCAAATATGAAATGTGAAGCCCCCTCCAAGAAAATTTTTATTTCCCTTTTTTAGCATAAACTTTCCCCTATGCCCCTTGTTTCTTTGGTCTTGTCTTGTTGATGTTCAATTTTCTGTACTGGGCTCATTATAAAATGCTCTGGCTAAAGAGAAGACAGATCATTTTCATTTTCCTATACATTTTGCTTTGCTTGACTTGAATCTTTCTGACAATTGGACCCATCACACTGTCAAATTTAATTGGAATTTAAGGAGCTGAATTTGATTGAGATCTGCTTCCCAACCATATGAATTAATCCATGTGGGTCCTCTTGATTGATTTCCATTACAATTGGAAAAATAAAAAAATAAAAATACAACCCCAATACACAGAAAAAAAAAATTATAGTACAACACAATAATAATTTCTTGTCCAGTAACTTTATAAATTAGTAATTATAAAATAAGATATGAAAATACACTGAGCTGATAGTAGAATTCCATTTCCAAATTACATACCAAAGTTTTGATGTAAAGTGAAAATTAATAGTGAAATCCCAAAAGCAATTTCTACTCCAACCCATGTCTTCTTTCCTTTTCCTCCATCACTCTTCTCTGCAGCAGTAGATGCTCCACTGCTTTTGGAGTTTCCTACACATTTTTTTCAAACATAATTATGAACAAAAATTGACAAAATTAAGCAAAAAGTTCATTAAAAAAACTTTGTAAAGTTTTTTAATTATGTTACCACTAGCAGCTGGGGTACTGGCATGGCCGCCTTCTGTCAGCTTCTGATAATCTTCAAACATCTTTGCATCTTTGGAATTAGGTGTCAAATGCAGAAGTGCTGAAACCCAAACAATCAAAATTAAAACCAAAAAGACCAAAATCAAAGTTTTTTAGGCAAAAAAAAATTTGTTCAAAGAGGGTAAACAACAAATCCGTCCAGAAATAAAAGTTCAATTCCCCGAAAGCACATTTATTAGGAGAGCTTTTAAATTATTATTACTCTCCCGATCCGAAAAGGATTAGTCTGACAACTAAAATCTAACCATACCCTTTGGTTTAAGGGAAAAAAAAAGTTTGAAAAGAGTGGACTAGAAGGCAGTTACACACTTACCAACACAATCTGTCATGTTAACAGGTGCATGACAAGTGTTGGGGAGGAGTGCTGCAAGTGTAGTGTTGATCTTGAGGCCAAGGCTTGGGTCATCTTTGTCTTTGATCAAAACGCAGAGGCATTTCCTACTTTTATCCAGCACAGTTTTTAGCCCACTGCAACAATCTATGGTTGGGGCTTTTGCCGTTCCACCAACGTACGGCAGACATGGAGCAAGCCCGACCAGCTGGTTAGCACACTCTGTCTTGTCTTGGTCCACATCGGACCTTGCAAGACCGGCAAACAGCAACATCACAAGGAAGATGTAAGAGGGTGTCCAAGTTTGAGTTTTGGACTCCATTTTTGGGGTTTTTTTTTTTTTTTCAATGGGGAGAAGGGAAGAAGGGAAAGTTAGAGTAAAGGGAGAAAAGAAACAAAATAGAGAGAAAATGATGAGTTGAGGTATGGGAAAGCAAGTAAAGAGACTGTTCAAAAGGGGGGTTTTTATGCTTCTTGGCAGGACATGAACTCTAGTCTAGTTTAAATATATGCTTACCCTACCTAAAAAAAAAACTAATTGTTCAATTTGAGTCAAACGTTTCAATTTAAACATAATTTGTGTTACAACCTTTTAATTTGGTTGATTATAGACAATATTTCAAGGTTCAATCCAGGATAATTCGATAAATAGGACCACAATTTTTTACCCTCAATCCTAACTAACCCTATGAAAGGTTGTATCTCTATTTGACGGATTATCCCCAATTGAATTAATTTTAAAACATTTTACCCTAAATCAACCAAAGTTTTATCCAAATTAGGCATGAATTGAAATGTTTTGCAACTAGCAAAAATTTTAAAAAAATTGAGAGGAGAATTGGGAAGAATGGGTGTTAAGGGTGGTGGGTGGCGGTGGAACTTGGAAGTTGAAGTTATTATGTTGCTCAACTGTTCCTAGTCCCACAAGGGTCTTCACATGTCATGGGGATTATTTGTCTTTAATTAAGTGAGCAAAGCTCGATGGAATATCACAAAAAACCAATTTAATACTATAATTATCACAATAACTATTGAATTATTGTACTATTAGAGCTAGGGATGGCAATTTAACCCCCATCTGATGGATTTATCCGTGTATTAGTCAGGATTTTTATAATTTTATTGATAAGAGAGATCGGTTGGATTTGATTTAGAATACTTCACTTATCTAATTAAGAGTCAATTTGGATTTAAAAGATCAAAGTTTAAGGACTAATAATAGTCTCAAATAAAAGTTTCTAATGCGAAAATAAATTTTATGGAAGACAAAGGTCAAAATGAGAATGAGTTATTGTTTGATATATCGTTAATATAGTTTTTCAACTCCACAAGCGGGTTCAAAAGGTTGACAAGTATCTCATTTCAGAATTAATTAGATTTTTAATATTTCAATCTAGTCCCTAAGAGAACACATGTCACCTACCCTTCTAAATCCGCATGTACAGTCTGCTAAACTCCATTATAGTGTATTGAATAATTTTCCAATGAGATTTAAGCCTAATATAATACTATCAAACTTCTTCTTTGCCCTATACTTCATTGGAATCTATAAGCCAAGATGGCAATGCGAGGTTGATGGTTGAGTCAACATCTTTGACTCTCTTTGAATCAAATTCGACTTTTTTATACCTCCAACTCCAACTCGATCTCTGATCCTAACATTGAGCTGTAAATTTTCTACTATACCTTAGAATTAGGTGTAAATTTTGACCTTTTCGGAAATTTATATTAATTAATAATGATATTATTTTAGTATAACCAAAATAGTACACTACTACTTAAAATAACAATTACTTAATTCAATAATATAGATTGTTCGAATTCAAATAGTTATCTGAAACTAACGTCCAACACTCTATCATCAAACAATTTAACACATAACTTTTGACTTACGAAAAAAGAAAATCTCTATTAGTAATTATTATGTATGTAGTAAATGATAAGCTAGAAGTGGAAACAAAAGTACAGTACGTAGTTCGTACAAGTCAAACGTAAAAACATTATTGTTTGTTAAACCTGGAAATTGTTCTAGCTTGTTCTTGTTCGAGCTGGTAATTAATTAATTAATCACATGAAATGTGAAACTAATTTTTGTCGCATTTTGTATGGCTGCACTTGGAGTATCATTTTTCATTTTGCTCATAGAAGGAAGACAATATAGATTTAATCATCTGATATGCTTTGAAAGCCCCGTGAATGTTTGGACTTTGTTTTGTTTTAAGTGAACCCGTGATCATTTTGGATCAATCCGTGATTAATTAGCAATTAATTAACTTGATGCATGTAGGTCCCCAAAGGAAAATAATAATGCTCTTACAAAGTCTAATTTTTTACTAAAATTTATGGTGTAGTCTTCGGTGCTCCCGTTGTGATGCTCCCAATTTTCAATGTGATGCACCCATTCAATTCTGACCATTGGATGCAACATCTATTTTCCTGATCGTCGGATACTAAAAGGTTTAACCTACTAAACCGGTTTTAAAAACCTTTTGAAATCAATTCGTATGTGGTAATCCTCCTGATAGATTTTTACACCTTTGGATCTTGGTCCATCAGGAACAGCTGAAACAGATGAGATATCTCATTCTTCATCAGAAGAAAGAACACAATCTGGGTCGCCACGAAACAACTTGGAAATTCTCAAAACCAAAAATGAGAATAATTCCCAGTTTGACCAGGAGACTTCTAATTTCTGAGATGGCAAGAGAATTAGCAGAGAAGAAAGTCTAGAATCTGAAGGCTGGGGTCCTAACAAAGTCCAAAAGTTGAATCCATCTCCAAAGCCAATTGACCAATCCAATAATGAGGCCACCATGAGGAAAGCTCGTTTTTCAGTTCGAGCTCGATCAAAAGCTCCCATGGTATATGTTAATTATTATTAATATTAATTAATTCATTGTTTAATTTAGAGATTCTGTAGTGAATTGTGAAATCGAATTGATTTCGTTAAAATTATATATATACAAATTACTGATAGATGTCAATGGAGAGAATACAAACAAAAAATGGCTAAAGGAAACCCATGTCGACGAGCTTATTATCGATGCACCATGGCAGTTGGTTGTCCTGTCCGCAAACAAGTATATTTGGAACAGCTAGATTCGTATTAAATTTATCACGAGGACTACCACATACGAATTCATTCCAAAAGGTTTTTAAAACCGGTTGGTTTAGTAGGTTAAACCTTTTAGTATTTGACAGTTACAAAAATAGATGTTGCATCCAATGGTCAGAATGAAATGGGTGCATCACATTGAAAAGTGAGAGCATCACAACGGGAGCACCGAAGACTACACCAAAATTTATTCATTTATACCAATGTGGTAGGATTTTATAGTAATCGAAATTGCATCGCTTCATATAGAAAAAAATGTGAAATAAATTGATGAGACAAGTATCATTAATCGACATGAAAATTAGATTATTCTCTTGTTAATACTCTAAATGGTTCATTTGACATCGCGTTATAAGCATTAATACCCTTGATTAAACAATTTTTTTTCTATACCAACAAGGGGTTGGATCAAGTGGTAAGCGGCTTATTCCAGCTTAAGCAGGTCTCAGGTTCGAGACCTTGCATACGCAGCTGCCCCTGTTGGGAGACTCACCCACCATAACCAGGTGTGCGACGCGGGTCGGATCCGGATTAGTCAGGGCTAAGCCTTGGATACTGGATGGGATACCAAAAAAAAACAATTTTTTTCTATCTTATCAACACTTATTTTTCATTTGATACATTATATTTCTTATCATCAAATTTATAAGAAAATATTAATTCAAAAAAAATTATAAGAAAATATAACACATTAATTATATGAATCTTTCTAATAAAAGTCCCATTACATTTAGTTGCACATTACTTACAAATATTTAAATATATAGAACAAAGGAAAGGACTAGAGATTGAATGATTGATATTTGATCCTACTTTTCCTAGCTTAATAAGTAATGACAATCAAGTCAATAAAGAGGGCGAGAGAGAACAAAGAGAGTGCAGAGCTCATTAGTAGGAATTGGGATTATACTCTAGTTCATATATACTTACAAAGAAGCTAACATATGCGCGGATTATCTGGTTAGTTGGGCATTTCATGGCATTTTTAAACTTACTAAGTTGGAATGTTGAATCAACCATATGGTCATCTCCATCGTTTCATTATTCAAGAACAAGAAGATATAAAATTTCATTTCATACAATAAAATTTTTGTCATTTGTATGAAGTTTGATTTGATGTCAATTTTAGTGGCTTCGATATATCGTTTCAGATTTGTCGAATGCATATACGGTAAAGAAAACGCGAATTTAATATTGCAATACTTTCAAATATCCTTACCAATTTGAAAAAAAAAAAATCCTTGCCTAGAAAAAAAAAACACTTTCAAATATCCATTAAATAAGTTGAATTGTAATTTTCCTTATAAAAATATTCTTTATTATATCTAGAAGGAGGAACATAAAATCTAAGAAATAATAAATCCTCTTGGCAATACTATTACCTACCATATCCGCGTCTAAAAGCTAACATGGAATTCAATAAATCCATGCAAGCATGATTTCTCGGCTTCTACTATTTCTTTAGCTTATTGTTTATCTAATTAAGCAATTAATCTTTTACCCATAATATTATATGTATATAAAATGTGGGTTTATGAATCAAATTGAGTGATTATTAATGCACGTACTTATATATGTCCCGTTCTTTCGAAGCATCG
>AWUE01022473.1:0-75177 GCA_001974825.2 Corchorus olitorius | reverse complement strand
TATATATATATATATATATATATATATATATATATATATATCATTATTCACGTTCAATCAACATGCCTGCAATGTAAGGTAATTTATTAGGTGAACTATATATAGCAATCTTCATTTGATGCTCCATGAAAATGCCAGCCATGCATGTAAGGTAAGCTACGCGTATGGTTGCTAACTATAGTTGGCCAAAAGCATCCATTATTAGGTCGATTTCAATGTCGCAATAATGCAAAATCGTTAGCAGTTGAATTAATTTGAACCCAAAATATTGCCATAATTATTTAAGTACCCATAAAGGAAAATTAACCTTTTTTTACCTAATTTATCATTTAAACTACAATAGATGGTGTATACAAGGGTTGATGAGATAAGATAAGGGATCTCATACGATGAATTCATATTGTTATTGATCGTGTTAGCCTATATTTTTATTCCACTCACATATATATATACAAGGGTTTGCATATTATCGATTGGGTGTAATGAGAAAAGATAAGGGCTTTCATACTGAATTCAATGCCAACAGGGGCGGATGTATGTTAAGGTGAGGGTGGGCACGGGCCCACCCTCAATTTTTAAAATTCTTTTTATTTTATATTGAATTTTGGTTAGTACCCATCCTTGATTGATTAATTCATCATTGTGCCCTTAAATCATAGTCCATAAGTCATTGGAAATATTTTTTGTATATATAAGAGAATATTGTGCCCACCCCAAAAAAAATTCCTAGATTTGCCACTGAATGCCAATGGAAGGTTCAAACAAATGGTTAAGGTTTGGATATTCACAAGGCACAAAAATCAAATTCGAGTGCACTATTTGAAAAGAGCTTAATAGACTTAGCCCCTGAACTTATAAAATAGGGACAATTTAGCCTTTGAACTTCCGAAATTGTTAATTATACACCTGAACTTGTAAAAAAAAGTGACAAATAGCAATTTTAGACGGAAATTGATTAAATTCCATTTAACACAATTAGACAAAAATTGAACGAAATTTATTGGAGCCATACCAACTTCCGTCTAAAAAGGATTAATTTTCGTCTAACTGTTAACGAAATTTAACCAATTTGCACCCAAAATGGCTCATTTATCCATTTTTACAAGTTCAGACGCATAATTGACAATTTTAGAAGCTGAAGGACTAAATTGTTCTATTTACAAGTTCAAGAGCCAATATGTCTGTTAAACCATTTTTGAAAAGGAAGGGATCATATATATGCCCTTTAAATCACAAATTTGAACCCTACGCTTTTTATTTAGTACGAAGGATGTCAATGGACCAAAATGATGAAACAAATTTCGTAATAATGAAAATGCTATACATCTCTGAATTGAAACCTTTTCAATTGTTACTCCATTTTCATTGTTCCCATTAAAATGGGGGGTAAATTCAAGAGTAACTTGTCCAAGTAGGTAAAATAAACCATGCATAGAATTAGGAAAGGCGACGAAAAATTTGGCCCCGGCCAAACGTCTCATATAGTCACATACGTAATTTCCTTTTTAGACTTAGCCCCTGAACTTATAAGAAAGGGACAATTTAGCCTTTGAACTTCCGAAATTGTTAATTATATATACTCCTAAACCTGTAAAAAAGAAAAGACAAATTAGTAATTTTAGATGGAAATTGATTAAATTTCGTTTAACAATTGGACAAAGAACGAAATTTATTGGAGCCATACCAACTTCCGTCTAATTGTAAACAAAATTTAACCAATTTGCATTCAAAAGGCTTATTTGTTCATTCAGGTGCACAATTGACAATTTTAGAAGCTGAAGGACTAAATTATTCTTTTTTACAATTCAAGGACCAGCATATCTATTAAACCATTTTTGAAAAGGAAGGGATCATATATATGCCCTTTAAATCACAAATTTGAACCCTAAGCTTTTTATTTAGTACGAAGGATGTCAATGGACCAAAATGATGAAACAAATTTCGTAATAATCAAATTGCTATACATCTCTGAATTGAAACCTTTTCAATTGTTACTCCATTTTCATTGTTCCCATTAAAATGGGGGGTAAATTCAAGAGTAACTTGTCCAAGTAGGTAAAATAAACCATGCATAGAATTAGAAAAGGCGACAAAAAATTTGGCTCCGGCCAAACATTTCATATGGTCACATACGTAATTTCTTTTTTAGACAAGACCTTAGTACGTAGTTTGGGCCTTTTATTGTTTGTCAAAATTTGAGTGGTGGGGTGGCTAATAATAATATCATGGAACATAAATTACCTTGTCCCCTTGACATTGCAAGTAGCTCTCGTAGTCGTACGATTGATAAAGATTTAATGGGTTTTTTAAGGGATTCCACCATTAAGACCAACCAATTTGTTTTGTTTTAAAATGGCATATGCCTTCATCGAATTAAAAGAGGATAGTTGTTCAGGTGGTTTAATTGTTGCAAGAAGTTTAGGCGTGTGAGTGTGGTTTAAACTGGATTTTAACGAAAAATACAAACTACCCGATTTTGTTTTAGACTTGATTTGGCATTGCGTTTGGAGATAAAAAAGTTGCTTTTGAACCCAAACGCAATACCAAATAAATCCTGGTTTGCATCAAAAGCTGATTTTGAACGCAAAAGCCAAGCCAACCCGAGAAGCTAATCCTTAGGTGCTTTTGCGTTTCAAAAGTGCTTTTGGACATTAAATGACTAAAATCCCCTAATTATTTTTCTTTGTCTTTTTTAACTTGCATAGCCTTTTTAGACATTTCATCCTTCAACCCCATTTTTTCACAGCAATACCAAACATTATTTACATTTTTCTACCGCAATTTAAAAAAGCACTTCTCAAACGCACTTTTTCAAACTGCAACCTCAATGTCAAACTAAGTCTTACTGACTTACTTTTTTACTAGACAAATTGGGTTCATATAGTTTGTTCATAAATTATCTTAAGTAATATTTACGTTGCAGATGCATCATATTGAATGTCTATCTTATTATTTACCCTTATTATTTACCATGTTTCAAAATAATGTCAACTTTCTTAACATGAAAAACTTTTTCACACTGACATTCTTCATTGAATTACCTATTCTTGACGGGGACTCATTTATTTATATATTATTTTAAAACGTAAAAGCGGTAAAGTAACCGTAAATATTATATACTTTTTCTTTATGTATCAAAAAAATATACTTTTTCTTTTTGAAAAAATTGTACTATATTATAAAATGGAAATTCAAAATACAAAGGAAACATTTGTGCAATATTATTATGATTTCAGTTTGAGGAATATAATAATTTGGGAGTAAAAACATAATAATTCTAAGACTATAGAATATAATATTCTTCATTAGTAGTATTAATGAATTCAAATAATCTTGATTGTAGTAAAAAGAAGAGGAAATTATACCATTTTAGGCACTAGTACCATTTTTTTTCGCCTACCATCCAAAGTTTTGTTCTGACTAATTCGAATTCGAGGCAGATCGTGCATCTGAATTTGATGGACGAGTCTACCACTAGAGATAACTGTATACGTAAGGTCTCGAATCTAAAAATCTACTTAAACTAGAACAAACTGTTAACACTTATCCAGCCCCACATTGTTAGGCACTAGTACTTTAAAAGTTTTGATTTGGGCAAGTAAGGTATGAAAACTCATTTGGGCCCTTTTATTGGGTCAGGATTCAGGCCCATTTTCTCTTTTCTTGTTTCCTTTTTTTCATTTGTTGTTCCTCCCACGATGTCGTTTTACCTGACTTGAAAACCTAAAAGAACCCTTCCTCCTCTCTCGTCTCCCCTCCTCCTTCCATTGCCGCCGCCGCCGACTGCCAGATTCTCTTCGCCGGAAAAGCGAAAATGCCGACAGCAGTACCCTCCAAATCCAGGTCGGATCTCCACCAAAACAAAGTCTTCAAATCGGCAATCCTCTCGAGACTTCTTCTCTTAATCCTAACCGTCATTTGGCGGACCCTTCTAAGCCCCTATGATACCTCCGCCCCCATCAATCCTTCCTGCCTCAACGACCACTCTACTTCTGCTCCTACTCCGCCTCTTTTCCCTTCACTCGGTTCCGCCATCGAGAACGGTGTCGTTTGGGACAGCGTTTACTTCATTCGGATCGCTCAGTGCGGGTATGAGTACGAGCAGTCCTACGCGTTTCTGCCCTTATTGCCAATCTGCATTTCAATCTTATCACGCACAGGTTCATATGCTTAATTAAAAAATTGGGATTGTAATTTTCAATTTTGGGTTTCGCTCTTTGATTTAATTTCTGTTTACCTTTGCAGTTTTTGCGCCGTTGGTTTTCCTGATTGGTCATAGGGCAGTGTTGGCATTGTCTGGTTATGTTGTTTGCAATGTTGCATTTGTTTTCGCCGCAATTTACCTTTACAGGTGAGGTGAACCTTGCTTTCCTGTTATATGTGATACCGGAAATGTAAATGCAATATTGTGTTGTTCTTTAGAAAGATTAATTATATGATCGGTGTTCTCATTCGTGTTCATCTAACAGGCTTTCGGTTATTGTTTTGAAGGACCCTAATGCAGCATTGCGGGCTTCTGTTTTATTTTGCTTCAATCCAGCATCCATATTCTACTCATCAATGTAATGCTCTCATTTCTTTCTTCTTAGTTCTTACTCCAATTTTAAAGGGCTGGACTTAATTGTATGGCCTCTTTTCTGTCTGTTCTTGTGATTGCAGATATTCCGAGAGCTTATATGCCCTATTTTCAGTTGGTGGATTGTACTATTTGACTTCTGGCGCAAATACAATTGCTGTGATTTGTCTTGCTCTTTCTGGTTTAGCAAGATCCAATGGAGTGCTCAATGCTGGTTATTTCGGTTTTCAGACAATGCATCAGGTTTATGATGCGGTGATCATGAAAAAGCGTGCTTTTGTAAGTTTCTTGTTGGTTGGTTATGATGGCACTGTTGATTTTTCGACAAGGCTTCTTTAAGCAGTTTGAGCAATGCAATCTACTTCCATTTCTCTTTATACATAACAACTGCATGTGGTTATTGGAAACAAATACGTCT
Source organism: Corchorus olitorius (assembly GCA_001974825.2). Lineage (NCBI taxonomy): Eukaryota > Viridiplantae > Streptophyta > Magnoliopsida > Malvales > Malvaceae > Corchorus > Corchorus olitorius. Next base: position 70,183 of record AWUE01022473.1, on the reverse strand, counting down.
AAGTAAGCATGAGGTATAGATGGTGTACAGATGTTGAACATTCATATAACGTGGTGCAATATTCTTATGTTAAATAATCTTTTTGAGAAAGTAACATAATTGTGCACCTTATATGGTCATCAATCAGTGTGGATCACATTGGAAATATTGAAGTAGCAATATTAACTTATTAATCCCTCATTTGTTGATATAGAGCAAATGGGTAGCAAATTTGTTTTCTATGTAGTTTGCAATTATGCGTAAAAGTTATAATTGATATATGGGAATGAAGAATTTCCTAAGCAGTCTTAAATTATGGTGCAGTTGGCATTGCGGATTCTTATGGGTGGAGCACTGCGTTTCATAATAATTTTCGGTCCATTTTTTAGTTTTCAAGGATATGGCTACTACAATATATGTTATGGACGATCTTCAGATGAATTGCAGCCTTGGTGTAAAGCAAGAATACCTTTACTATACAATTACATTCAAAGTCATTACTGGTATATACTTTTGCACCTGATCCTTGACTCCTTATGTCCCATCCATTTCATTTATTTAACGCGTGAGATATTAATAATCTGTTGTTTTCTAGCTGATAATTCTTATAGTCCTGCTTTCTGAAGACCAGTAACATATCTCTGACAACTACTTTAGTTTGAAAATTGATTTAGATCAGCAATTTGATGTGAATGCTTTTGAGATTTATGTTCTGTATCTTACTCGTTATTTAATTATTTATCTTTCTTCCAGGGGGGTAGGGTTCTTGAGATACTTCCAATTTAAACAGTTGCCAAATTTCCTACTGGCATCTCCGATACTGTCTTTGGCAGTTTGCTCAATTATCTATTATGTGAAGTCACGACCTGAAATAGTTAAATCATTGGGTTTCCGAGCTTCAGTTGAGGACAAAAGTTCCGTGGCTGTACTTTTTTTTTCAGAGGATGGATCAAGCAGGCCCCGTGTTTCAGAGAATTTAGGATACAAATCTGCTTGTATTCTCCCATTTATCCTTCACCTGAGCTTCATGGTAGCTACAGCATTTTTCGTCATGCATGTTCAGGTCAGTTTCATCCTTTTTTTGTTTTCTTTGGCTACTTCTTTGAAATTGCTCAACACCACACCATGTTTGAACAAGTGTAGTAACATTTCCAAGCATGGAATCAACCTTTTTCTTCTAATCTTCCCTTCCACCTTTCACATGTCCTCTATAGATTTAACATAACTTTTTTGCCTTTCGATTTCTAGGGACTAAGATTGTTGTTAAAACTCCAATGATATGTAGGAAATTTTATGGTGAATCAAAGATACTATGCATAGATCTCTTTTTTTCAGTCATATGCATATAGAATCCCAAAACAAAAGAAGGTCATCTTTAATAACTATTATTACTTAAAATCATAGGATAAATTTGGATTCATGATAAATGAATGCTTTTCTCCTACAACATGATCATAGCAAAGAATCATCATATGAATTCATTGAACCTTATCATTCCTTATGTTGAAAGGTATCATAAGAACTGAACATGGTTTAAATGTTTGCCCATTGGCAGGTAGCAACGCGTTTCTTGTCTGCCAGTCCTTCTCTTTATTGGTTTGCTTCATTAATTATGACTTCTCCCAAAGTGAATAAGAGATGGGGATATACAATATGGGCATACTGTTCTGCCTACATCCTTCTCGGCAGCTTGCTCTTTTCAAACTTCTACCCTTTCACCTAATTATTTCGCAGTAGTGGTTCCTATCATACAACTCCACGCCCATCCTTGCAACGAGTTCATGGCTTCGTGCAGTGTCTTTAATCCAGTCAGAGAGACCTTAAATTTCTACCTACTGCATCATTTGATCATTTCTATATAGGCTTCAGGATGCAGTGAATGAGACACAGGAGGAATCGGGAATCTTGCTGTGGCTTCTTGACCCGTGGTGGATAACTCTCCAGGCCTACCATCGCTGGCGGCCAGCTCTCTGTCTTGCAGCTAACTTATTCTATTGTATGATGAAAGCGATCTGGATAATTATGAATTTATGATTGTATACTTGAATATTGAGATTGATGTTGCTTAGTCCTTTTGTTTTCAAAGAAATAAAATGTTCATCAGTTTCTCTTCTCATGATGAATTATAGCAGCCAAAATGGGTCCACAATTGCAGTTCTACTATTATATATAGCTTGTAAAATTATGCTTCTTTGTTTAATCAAAATTTTCCTAAATTTTTTTTTTGGTTCCAATTTCTTGACAAAATTCAAATGAGCATAATTTTCAATAATTAACAGCTAGAAAAGGTTTAATATGTGGTCTAATAATTAATAAAAATAATTAGTGGTACCAAACGGGCCATGTTGGGTTGGCAAAGCAGGCCACTGCAGTTGGGCCAGCCCGTAATAGACAAGGATCTTTTCATTTTGGGAAAATGGTGAGTCGGGCCAATCAGGCCAAATAATTCCCATGGGCCGATTTGTGGCCCTTTTTCAGTCGTCCCGTCCCCTAGGCTGATGATCGCCTCGTTTAGCTGGGTAATCAAAAAAATTCAGAACCAGTATTTTGCTTTTGCTGCTGAACTTAATACTTCCTTTCCTTCTCTCTACTCTCAAAAGCTAAAACTTGAAACCGCACCGTTTTACAAGCTCAACTCCCCTGCGGTAAAAACCCTAGGTATGCTCCGATTCTATACATGTAATCATGTTTAATTTCTTAACTGCTGCTTTTGGGATTCTTATTTCTGTTTGGTTGCCGGAAAATCTTAGCAAAATGGAAATTAAAGTTTTTTCTTTTTTGAACTTTGGGGAAGTTCTCTCTATCAAGCTACTATTTATACCATATATAATTCCCTTTCTTTTAACGAAAAAAGTAATTTCATTTCTAAAAAATATCTTATTGATTCATTTTTAATGGCGAGAGAAAATAATGTGAAGTTTTGATGAGATTATGATTAGCAGGTAGTGCTATGTTCTTTGAAATGTATGTAACTGCAAAAATATGAAATTTTGTCCTCAATTGGAAATTATCAGTTATAGCAGTAACATAGATGGGGATTCTTTCTTGTGGAAGGTTGTGTTCTTGATTTTGCTGGTTCTCTTGTATTAGCTCACTTTTCTCAGGATGAAGGTCTATTAGCCAATCCCATTTAAGAAAGAAAAACACCCTTTAAATGCTGACCTTTTTAGCTTAAGGAATAGTCTGTTTTTTGCTTAGTCTTGTAGCCCTTTTGATCATACTGTAAGATCATACATTTAGAACTTAGAAGGAAAGAACTGATTTCTCAATAAATTCTTTTATCTGTTTTCTTTTGGATGATCGGTAGTCGGCAGTGTTTTTACCACGCATCATCTTTTAGAACTGACAGTATCAGTGGATTTATCCTCACCATTGACTTGTATATGATATGCATATGTCAGGGGCACTAGGAAGTTGAGAGTACAGGATGAGTACAAAGGTTGATCAGACATCTTTCATTGAACCGCACATTGTCAGTATTTCTGCAAAAACTAATACATCAGCAGCATCAACTACTGTTTCAAAGGTCTCGATGTTTGCTGCAAAGACTGGATTTGTTATACCTAAGAATAAATTGTCGGGTTCGTTGGTTCCTATCTTCCGGGGTAAAAAGCCGGGTGGAAATGACACTGGCACTGCCAACGAAGATAATGTCAACCAGGCTCAGAGGAAAACAAAATGGGGCCCTGATCTGACACAGGATGCTTCTGTCATAAAGGGAAGAGCCTTAGCTTATCAGGTATGTCAACTATTCTTTGCAACTAATTCTTTTCTGAAAGAATAGTCATTCAATTTAATTCTTCCTATCACAATTGAAGTTTTAAGTGTCAAATGTTAGAAGTTCTTTCAACTAGTTTAAAATATCTTGAGTAGTGAGTTGAAGGCATTTGTAGCCCTGACCATGGGAGGAATCTTTATATTGCTCATGTGGTGGCAATTGAACATTTCCCTTTTCCCATTGGGTGCTAAGATGTCAGTGTCTTCTGTGTGATTTCCTAGCATGGAAACTTCACATTCCAGGTGCCATTAAGTGATATTACTGCCTCTGTGGTGGTCCAAATTTTGAGCAGACTCGGGTCGATCAGATCACGAAGCAACTGAAGTCAGGAAATCTGGATGTTCGGGATAATGAAGACTCGCCTTTAGCTGCTCAGAATTCGGTTAAAAGATCCTCTGATACTCAGCTTGATATAGAGGTAGAAATACAGTTAATTTCTAATTTCTTATTCTTCTATGGATTTTGGGCCATTTTATGTTTCCTATCTTACGTAGAGTTTGTTAATGTAGAAGTCAGAACTTTTGGAGATTGAAAGACGGGAAGTGATTGGTAAGTTTGATCACTTTTGCCAGATGATATTTTCTTTCTCTCTTTTCTCCAATTTGTTTAGTTATTAATGCTTTTGTTGGGTGTCCAGGTGAAATTCTAAAATTAAATCCAAGTTACAAAGCACCAGCAGATTATAAACCTTTATTCAAAGAAGCATCTGTTCCTATCCCTGTAAGTCTATGTTTATACTGACATATTACTGCATGTCATTCTCTAATGTCACTGTTTTCCTGCATTTCTAATTGTACTGCTGAAAGAAACAATATGCATAAGTAATTAGTTGTAGTGTTGCAAATGAAAGTTATATTGAAGATTTTGTGTAGTTTTGAAATTTCTTTTGTTTTCTTTCTTTAGTAAGCAGTTTTGCAAATGAAGGTTTGTTGAAAGTTTTGGCAACCCTGTTTGCACCTGCTATGTATTGGCTCCTTGATTGTCTAAAAAGTTTCATAGTGGGAAACTTTCACATTAATAAAGTACTGGTAGTGTCATATCAGAGTAGGTAATGTGTTGATTAAGAAGGCTGCATGCTCATAGGTCATGTATCATCATCAGAGATGCTGTCGGTGTTTTTCTGTCAATTGCTCCAAAACATAAATGGCTGCTTTTTTTGCTTTAATGGGTCTGTAATTGTTATGGAAACCTCCAAATTTGCTCCGACTTTCTCTCTGAAAATAAATTAGTTTCTTTCATCCTCTCCCCTGCCCTGTGTGCATAAAACACTTGAATATTATATATTACCTTTGCAGGTGAAAGAATATCCTGGATACAATTTTGCTGGTCTAATATTTGGTCCTGGAGGCGATACTAAGAAGCGCCTAGAGAAGGTTAGTATTTGGTTTGTGCTATGGATGCCCATTTATTATTAAGGCCACTGACCCAAGTGAAGATCTCTATCTCTATATATATTCTTATGTATATGTGTTAATATATATGTCGTCATATTATATACATGTATATGATATGCTCTTCATGAAGAAAAAATTGTTAACTCTCCCATATCTTGCAAATTAGGAAACAGGAGCCAAAGTACAAGTTTATGGCATTAAAGCAAACAGTGGAGAGAAGGTAATTCTTTAGACCAAGAGTATATAGCTCCATGCCTCCATCTAAGTCGATTGAACTGAACCTTTTTTTTATCTAGTTTCTTATCTTCTATGTGTGTGTGTGTGTGTGTGTGTTTTTTGTTTTTTTTTTTTTTTTTTTTTTTTTTTTTCCAGTTTAGAAAGATCTACCTTGAATATATGCTTCAAGAATGCTTAAATGAATCGTTATTGACTTGTAGCTACTCTTCCATTGTCAGGTTGAGATTTCTTCACCTGATGGTAGTGAGGCCCAGGATGCTTATGAAGAGTTGTATGTCCATCTATCAGCTGACACCTTTGAGAAAGTTGACGGAGCAGTTTCATTGATTGAGATACTAATTAGTTCAATATCAGTGAGTTCAATCACTCTGAATTCAAGTAAAGCTTGCCAAGAAGAAGATGAAGGAGATGAAGATCAAAAAATGATATAAATTTACTATTGCTCCTTCTGTTTAGTTCTCTTTGTTGCTCCTGCTGTTCTTAGTATTGTTACTGTATTATGAAAATAACTATTCATACCTTTATTGCAGGGAAATATCGGTAGTACTTCGGTGCCTACTTCTGTATCTAGCAATAATGTGAATGTTCTTAGTCAAACCTTGGACACAGCTGCATCTTCTGTGACTGATACTGCTTTAATTCAAGGAGTGCCACAACTCACGCAAGCTTCTCCACAAGGTCAGTTTCAATATCATTCATGGTTTCCTCCCGGGCCGACACCGCTGAATTTCTCAGGACCAATTCTCAACAGCCCCGTACCTGCACAGTCCTCACCTGCTAACTTACCATCACTCTTTGGGCCTCGACCAACTCCTGCGGCTGAATACAATTCATTTCTTCAAAACTCATCCTTTGTTTCATCCAGCCCGCAGCCACCAAGACAAGTGCTATCACAGCCATATACACCTCAGATGCTTCCTTTGGGTCATACTGGCCCTCCAAGAAATTTCGTTGTCTCAAATCCAAATCCCCTGCCAACTCAACCTTCCCCATTATCATTTTCTGGAAGCCAACCCCAAGCTCTAGGGCCACTCCCAACCCCAAGACAATCAATGCCTTTGTTTCCCCAAACATCAAGTGTTTCCTCAAGACCGCTACAAGACCATCGGGAGGTAGCTGCAGGAAGCTCCGTCGGCTGGTCTGGTGCTCCTGCATCTTTAGGTTTGAGCAATGTTGGGCAGGTACCTCATGCTGTGGTCCCACAACCAGTTGCGTCGTCCAATTCCACTGCCCCTCCAAACATGTCAGTAACTTTTGCAACAGGGCAATCTGGTCCTCATGTAACTAGTGTGCCTATGAATCATCCTTCTATGTCTGTTGCTCCTGGTCCTCTTCTAGGGTCTTCCCATGCAGTATCAGCTGTTTTACGTCCAACGGCAGTGTCTGTACCTATGCCTGTACCAACACCCATACGGTCCTCTTCACCTGTTATTTCCATGGCCCCATCACCAAGTCCATCTATGAATCCAGCAATGGTATCTAGACCGATTTCTGGAAATATGGCAAATTTTGCTCCCATAAATCAGCCTGCAGCAATAGGTCCAAGACAACATGGTTCTGGTGATTTCAGTTTTCAACACCACCAAGCGCAAGGTCCAGCCTCTTCAATGGTTCCTGGCAGTCAGGCAGCAAATCCACATGCTCTACCCCCAAGATCAGCTGTTCAGCCATCTTTCCAGTTTGGTGTGCCAAATCCCCAACCAATGCAAGTGTTTCCTGAGCCGCAGAGTCGCAACCAGATGGGTTTTCCTAACCCTAATGTCATGTCTGCTCCACCCAGACATCCAACATTCCCTAATGCTGGTCCTCTTGCAACTCCAACTCCAGTTTCACAAATGGGATTGAGAAACTTTGGTCCGTCACCTCAATCACCGAATATGGCTGGTCACTTTCCTCCTAGGCCAGGGCATCCTTCGCAGCTTCAGCAACACTACCCAGCTCCGCCAATGAGGCCAGGAAATTTCATGTCACCAAACCCGAGATTTGACAGCAGTCCTTTCCCGCGGTCTAATAGGCCTATGTCTGGTCATGCCATGGGACAGCAAGTTTATGATCCTTTCTCTCCCACTTCGGCTCCTGTTGTACCTCAACAGCAGGGACGCGGCAAGCCAAAGGCAAGAAAACAGGAAAGTGATCCTGAGTATGAAGATTTGATGGCTTCAGTAGGAGTTAAGTAGTAACCATTTCGATTAGTTTGTTGTGACAACCTCAATAGGGAATTGGAATTTCATAAGTTTCTAGAAATTGAATAGCCCTTCCTGTTTGAAGATGTACAATATCCGCTACAAAAATGAGGAAAAAGGAACGAGGGAAATTCATTTCCTCCTTTGATTGCTGATATAGTGATATTATACGCATCTCTCAAATTAGTTGATTCATAACGAAAGCCTTTATCTGATGGAGTTCAACATTTTGGCATTTTATTAGAATTCAACTTGTGGATAATTATAGCCTATAGGAAACAAGGGTATAAAATTTTTCATTAACGAAAAAAGTGTCATTTAATTTATTGATGTATCACTTTCCGTCACTTATAATCCTTTGCATCACTTTAATTTTTATAATCTTGTTTTTTGAGGTAGGAAATTCAACTTTCAAGCTTAAAGTTGAAGCCACAATTGGTAATGAAGATGTATGAGCACCATCATTATCATTTATCAACTCAGCAAAATATCCTTCAAAGAAGTCACAAAAATCAGTGCATTGCTTTCTCTCATTGCTGAATTGTAATTTGTAAAGTAAAAGAGCAATAGCAGATGAGACATACTTTCTTGTTGATAATTCCACTATGTACACATTACATACAAACAAGTAAGCTTTACACCTTGGAAGGTTATCTTAAACAGAAGGACCGGATCGTAGAACCCTCTCCAGTTTCTCAGCTTTGATGTAATCTTTTTCAGTGAGAGGCCCTGCTGGAAACGGCGTAATTTCCACTGTAAGGTGAGGAGTAGGAAGCTCATCAAACAGAGCTCTTACATTGTTGCAGCAGACACTTTCACCGTGAGCACTCTCCCTCCTGATCTGACAACCCTATAAAACAATATGATGCTTGTAAAAAATGTGATTTAATGCCATCCTCAAAATAAGTAGAGGTTATAAAACTGAAATTCAAAAAAAACAAAAAACCAATTCTGCTGTGTTATTACCTTGTGGGAAGTGGCATCAGTAAAATGATCATCATCTGACAGTAAGGATGCAACCGCTTTAAGTAGCCGCCTGCCTTCTGATTTGGATGGCACCCTGTAGTTCCTTTTGAGTGTGCCTTTCGTGGTGGGATGCCATTTACTAACTAACTTTCTTTTGTCGGCTGCTTCCTTGTCTGAAAGCAGAATAAAGATAGAATTAGTCATTGCAAGAAAAGCAAAATAATACGCAAATTGAGCAACAAAAAGGTAAGTAAAAGCAAGCAAAATAGCAAAGACCTGGTTTTACATCTCGTCAAGAATAAAAGCACTTAAACACCCAAATCAATGAAATCTTTTACGCAGAATGATTGCATGTATATCACAAAAGATACAAAGTTCATGTTGGAATAAGGCTAGACCAGTTAAAGTAATATTTCAGGATTAAATCCAAACAATGCCCTTTAGTTTGCTGCTCCCACTTCTGTTGGTTCACAGCTTGAAGCAAAAGGCAGGGGGATTTGAAACCTGTATAAACTAAACAAAGAGTTACATGGTGAGCTTCTCTTTATAGCTTGAGATGATATAGAACTCAGGCAGCCTCGGAATTTGTTAAGCATTATGATACCTTTCACAAGTGCAAACACAAAGGAGTGTGAAACATCTAAAATTAAATAAACACCCATCTCTACTAAATGCTATCCCCTTTTCAGCCACAAAATTATAATGGCAAAGTAGGTATCCATAATTAGTTATTGCCTATTTAGGCATGAGAAGTGTTGTAAAACTTCTAATTATGTATGCACTTCGAAATAACAAGAAAAAGACAACAAATGAAGGCTTTTCACAGATTTGTAAACTAAATTTAACTTGCCAACTCTTTCCACAAGTTTATAGTTATTACCATTCATTCTCTACCTTAATGATTGGCCATGAAATATAATTATACTAAAAACTAAACGTCTCCTTAGTATTATATGATCGTTCGTGCATCAATTAACAATGATTGTCACAATTTTCATAGTCCTTTTTCCCCCAATGGCAGCTATTTTCTGGAACAAAAGCTACTGAGTGTATGTAAGGTTCATAAGTTCTGCCCACAATGCTATAAACAATCAAAATATTGTTGAACCGCTTGAACAAGAATATCAATAATAACTCTCATAAATCTCCAAATGAGTAGTTATAGTTTACAAGCAATCGAATTATTTCTTCCAAACTAAACTCAGCCTAACATGAAATTTTGCTTGTCATTCAACTATCACATCCCAATTCCTAAAAATGCTAAACAAAATAAGATAAAGTTCATTTCTTGATCTTGCATTCCAAATCTTATAAATATTCTTGAAGAAGAAATAAGGATAGTAGAGAGACACTAAAGAAACAAACCTGGTTTCCCTTGAATATTCTCCAACCACTTAGAGAACCCCAAATCACCTGACTCACCAATACCAACTCCACTCTCCAGCTCTAAACACAGAAACAAACAAAAATAATCAAAACCCAAATAAAGATTTAATCAGCACAATGAAAAAAACTTAATCTTGATAATTATGTAGAACCTGAGACAAGAGGGTTAGATTGAGATCCAGCTAAACCAGCCTTCAAGAGTGCATAGTAAATGCAAAGCCTACCAGCCCAAAGCACAGGAGCTTCAAGCAAGGACACACGAATCCCAGCAGCATTCCTTTTCTTTGGTGACAGATGGATTAAACATTTACTCTTGCTGGTGGGTTCAGTAGTGAAAACTGGAAAAAAGGTTTTGGGCAGTAAAAATGAAGATTTTGAAGGGTTTGAGTTGGTGTGGAAAGCTGATGAAATGAAGCTGCTTTGTACAAGAGAGAGTGGCATTTCCTTTTCCAAGTTTCTTTTTTTGTTGAGTTTTGAGAAAGATTCGCTTTGCTAGTTTTTGCTAATGGTTATCCAGGCAATGGTGAATCTTTGAGCAGGAAAACGACGTCGTTTAAGTTCCCTGGATTTTCCCTTTTTCTTGCAGCTGGAGATTTTGGATTTTCGTAGTTGATGACTAAATCAAGAGGTAAAGGTTTTTGTAGGGAAAAACAAACGAGTTATGGTCCTTATGGAAATGGAAGAAGCAGTGCCATTTGCCATTGGAAAAAAATATGGGAAGATGAAGAAAGTTTTGTGGAGTGGAGAAGAAGTGGAACCCACTCTTAGATATGTTTTGCAGTTGCTGACAAAAACAAACGGCTCTGCTAATGAAATTGATTCCCCTTGTTTTTATCTTATCCAAATCCCACAATAATATCTTGGCCATCTTTTTCAGAAGAATAGTCTTAAGGATTGAACACAAATTTGCCGGGAAAGTTTTAACCTTTCATGCTTCCCACCTTCAATCTCCGATAAAACTCGGTGAAACCCTTAGTTAAACTTTTTTCAGTATCCAAAGCTTTCCTCGAACTCGAACTGTGCCACGCACCTGAGCTTTCCTCTCACTAATCTGGATCTGAACTGTGCCGCGCACCTGATTTTGATGGATGAATCTACCAACGGAGACAACTGGTCTTGAACTTGAGACCTGCTTAAACTGGAACAAGCCACGATCCAACCTGCATCGGTATTTGCTTCAAATACTCTCAAGATAATGAGGGAGCCTTGAGAGTGCTTAGAATCATATCTATAGCAGGAGATATGTGAACATTCATTCATTGCAGTGCAGGAAGTAAATTTTACTGTAAATAAGAATATGGGACATCCACGGAACAAAATTCTGAATAATGATATTACCCAGTTTACATTTCCCTTTACAAGAGATATCTGTGCCCATCACTCGAATAATTACAGATAAAAAATGTTCTTATTTCTATGAGTATATTGAATCCAAAGGGCCTAATGCTAGGCATCCATCCATGATTTTTCTGATGCTAACTATTATGACTAACCTAAATCAAAATTAAAGTACCAAGAGATGGATTATTCCTTCATATTTTTACAAACCTAACATCATTCTGACCAAATGCAGTTCCACAACCAGGGCATTTTCGGTGTCGTATCTCTAAATTTCTCTGTATACATGGATTGCAAAATAGATGATAGCATTTGACAATTACAACCTGCCAAAACATAAAAAGCCAATACATTATCCATCAGAGCAATCCAAAGCAGATAGAAGTGGTATAAATCACAGTATAGAAGCAGTAATGCTGAGATGGTGAGATATGATTAGATAAAAAAACAAAAGCATACGCACCTCCTTTGGCCGGTCAAAACACACACCACATTTTAGAATATTCTTGCAATTTTTTATTTCATCCTGGAGCTTCCGTATTGCCGTCTCTCCAGTTTCAGAACTCAGCTCAGCAGCCTTGCTATTTAGTTCCGTAAGCTCTTCCTCAAGCTTCTTCCTTTGGCTTCTGTGCATTACAAAAGACATTCAATCAGAAAGAGAGAGACCTAATTTGCAGAAAAGATAAACAAATAATTAAAATGAAGGGGGAAAAGTTTGTATTTGGAAGGGGCTTAAGGTAAGATGTTCTAAATTCTTTCCTAAGACACAAATTAAGGAAATGATGAAGACACCACAATTGCCTTAAGGGTATAGGTTAAAATATTGTTATCATTGCAATTGTTGACTATTATGACAGCCTGACCCCACATCATTCTTTTGAGCAAATTCCAGTGCAGGTTACATGATGAGGGACATAGAGCCTAGGAAGAATGCTGTTCACATCATATAACATACCCATACTCTTTTAATTCCACCAACAAAACACAACTGGGTGAAATATTAAACTATGAAGGCTATGAAAACATCGATAAGGGGGAAAAGGAAAAGAAAAGAGAAAACCCACCGCTCCTTATCCAACTTCACTTGGAGTTCATCCACCTTCCGCTGGAGCTGCTCATAGTCCTTCTCAGAAGATGTTGCAGCAGATTTAAGCCACTTCAATTCCTTCTCAGCATCTGCCAACTCCCACTTTGCAGTTTCAAGACTTATCATAACATGTCTGTCCTCTTGAGTAGATTTAATAGCATCAGTCAAACAAACTTTGATCTGCAAGGTTTAAACTATACATTGAGTGAAAAAGATAAACAAGAAGCAAACACACTTGGTGGTAAATCTTTTGAGCCAAGATTTACTAGCAGAATACTAGCCATTTTTACCTGTTCCTCATTGTGTGTAATCCTCATTTTTACGGATTCAATTGATGAATTGACCTGCTGAAGTTGCTTTGCCAATGTCTGCTTCTCAGAGAGAAATAAATTATATGCCTGCTTTGTCTTTACACTCTCAGAGACAAGCTGCATTCAACCCCAGTCCAAATTACAAAGAAGTGGACAAAGCATCAGACTACATAGTCGAACTACTTAACAATGTAAAAGAAAAGAAACAACATAGCCAAAGCAAGGTATATAACTATGCAACAGACCTTAATATTGTAGTCATCCCTTTCTGTCATCTGATGCAACAGATGCTGGTTCTGTGTCTGCATATCTTCATATGCCTGGCCAATAGTCTGGAAAGAGAGAGAGAGTTATTCATCATGGGGAAAAAACAGGCATAAAATGGAAGGAATAGTTCTGGAGGAAGAGGCTGCTCAACCAATTTAGTAAAATGGAAAGAAGGGTGGCAAAACATAAAGCGAATGCTATTTTTCCCCAGGACAAAGAATGAAGAGGATACCTCAATTTCAGAAATGTATGTCTCTGACTCTCGATCTTTACTTTTAATAGCCTCTGTGAGCTCCAAAACATCCCTGTGAATATTATGACCAAATAAAAACACTCTAAATGGAAACCATGGGAAATAAAAGGAAGCAAATCAATGAAGATATAAACCCAGCAAAAAAATTTAATTTAGATAACTCTGAAACCTCTTAAAGGGTGTTTGTTATGAAGAAAAGTTACTTCCCAAGGAATTTAATTCGGTGAAACACTTTCCTATGATCGTTATGCTACTTTCATGCTACTTCCCCAAGCGGGTAACTTTCACTTTCCCACAATACAAAGGAAAGTGATTTTTTAGGAGGTAGGTGGTAAAGTTACTTCCCCAAAGCACTATGAAAGTTAATTATGGTTCCTTACCAAAATGCTCTGTTGGGCTTTAACTCTCTTTTTGTCTTTACCCACTAAGGATCACTTTCCTTTCTTTTGTAGGAGAGGTGGTAAAGTTACTTCCCAAAGCAATAGGAAAGTTAATTATTGTTCCTTACCAAAATGCTCTGTCGGGCTTCGACTCTTTTCTTCGTAACCCCCTAAGGAATCACTTTCCTTTGTTTCGTGGGAAAGTTAAAGTTACTCTCCTGGGAAAGTAACACGAAATCCACATACCGAATTAAATTCATTGGAAAGTGGTGACGGGGACTTTCCTTCATATTAAACTCCCCCTATATGTTGTTTTTATACATAAGGGTAACTTTTTTAAATTAATATAAAATTCCCAAGAAAAGTACTAAACCAAACACTGAAATGTGAGTTTCCAAGGATTTCAATTAGCACTTTCCTTCATATACCAAAGGCTGTTGTCTTTTTTTTTTTTTTTTCGAAAATTTTAATTCCAATGAATCACCTTCCCATCAATCACTTTTCCTGGATGGGAAGGCACCAAATGCCCCCTTGAGTGAAAGACAAAAGTTACACACTAAAGATGGAGAAACAATTTAGATCATACCATCCATTGAGTTTGAAAAAACTCAGACATCCTTTGCACCTATGTACTGTTTAGAAAGTACCAAATGGTTGTAATATCTTATTTTTTAGCAGCATCGGTTTAAGGCTAAGAGGATAAGGAAAGTAAAATAACCATTTGTAGCAGTCTTCAGAAAATGATGCCATAATGGCCAAAAAATAGATAAAAGAAAGCATATATGATTCCATCGCCCCAAAAAAAAAGCTTTTGAATCATACAATTAAAAGTCAAGCATAAGACATTGAAAAAGAGATAAGATAACTATAAATTCTCCTCTCTTAATGAAAATAGATAACAAATAAATGAAAAGAAGCTACTTTGCCACAATTTAAATAGCAACTCTTTCAGTCAAATGATTGCCATCGAAAAGCAAGTAGTATCCATGTGATACCATCTAGAAACAAAGATAAAAGTGGAAAAGAACAAACCTCTCAGAAGCATCAAGTTTAGCTCTTAACTCAGCTATTTCAGCTTCAGCAACAGAAAGCCTTTCTTGACAAGCAGCCTCCGCCTCATTGGCAGCCTTCACTCTTAGTTCCAGACTATGTTCATCCAAAGCATTTTTCAAGACTTCAGCTTGTAGATGAGCTCTATTTTCTGATTCTCTTATTTCAGTCACTTCTCTGAAATTTAAGTTGGGAACCAAAATTTATTAGGAATAACTAATTTTCTAACGAAAAAAAAAATCTATAAGCATCCAGGTAGAGCAAGAGAGAAAGAAAGAATAAAGAAATTAGATAATACTTGTGTGAATCACAGGACACTGAAGAAAGCACAAATAATCATTAGTACAAAAGGTTGAGTAGCTCAAAGAATATCACACTTCCCAGACCACAATCTAAGAGAAGCCAACTATACGACAGAACTTCAAAACCAAAATCATTTCAGTTTTTACTTTGCATGCAAAGAAACAAGGAACTGCACAAACAAATGCACTAACAAAGAAAGAAACATGCATACATGCAAGTAATTTTACTGTTTGGGACAAAACTTGAAAACTTAAATATTTGGAAGCTTCAGCTTCGCAAGGGGTTACTACAGCTCAGGCTCAATTAGAAGTCACACACTGACACTTATCCTGTCTCTTTATTAGCAAAATAAGTCTTAGATTCTGAATTTCAAGAGGATAAATCATAGGTTGTTTCATTTCAAGTCTGATAGACAACAGAATGCACACAGTTCTATTGATGTAAGACAGGATTTACAGAAAAAGCCAATCAGATAGAAGATTTTACAAACAATCCACAATTTGCAAGGAATAGAACTAATTTTTTTCTTCTTCTCCTTTTCTCTTGCGATCCATGTATGTCTGTTTTGATAGTCTCCTCAAATGAACGTACCTATTATCATAGCCTTCTTGGCCATACACGTCCAAGAAATTTTGCAGCTCCAATTTTTCCTTCTGCAATTTCTCAATCTGCGCCAAGAGAATATTCTTTAGAACTGAAGATGAGTTAAGTCACATTCATAAGAGTTTAGAATATATTAATATTTTTGAAAAGTCTTGACTATGAATGAGCGCCTCAACGGACAAGGAGGAAGGACAATGAAGCAAGATAAGGCAAAAGTTTCATATAATTATTTCATAACATCAAACAAAAGGACACTCATGCCTAAGAAGCCAAGGTAGCTGAAAATCAAAGAAAGATAAAGATACTCACCAGACCCTTAAGAGATTTGATTTCCACAATCTGTTCAGCACATTCGTCTGCTAAGCGCTTTTGTTGATTTGTCTATTGGAAATTATTAAACGAAAATAAATGGATTAGAAATTGAACAGAACCTGCGCTACCAATATACTTAAAGTTTGAAATGGCACCCAAAATATTTTCAAAACTACAAAACTCAAATATTATAACTATTTTTCTTACCCTATTCATCAAATTTTACAGAACAATAGCACTTTTTTATTAAAATTAGAATTTAATTCAAAACTGCAAAACTGAAATACTATAACTATTATTCTAATCCTATTTATCAAATTTTACAGAACAATAGCACCTTTTCATAAAGATCAAAGTTCTAGATTACTTGCTTGAGAACCAAGTGAAAATTAAATCGAGCACGGACATTAAATTGGTAGAAGAGTAAAAACCAAAGACTACAGGGCTCTGTAACTCACAAAAAAACAGACAGGTCAAAGATTGAAAGACAAACTCTATCAGACAATCAAGTTCCACCAATTGGTATAAGAGAAACCCACCATCTTTAACTAAAGTTATCCAATGACCTTCACTTCTAAATATAATTGAAAGAATATGAAAAATGACCATTAAAAAGCTTTTCATATATAGGTTACTTTCAATATTTCATTCCCTCAAAAGAATATATAAGGATGAGATAAAAACCTTATCACTTAACAAAGCTTTTAACGACTCAGTTTCTTGCCGTAAGGAAATTGCTTCATGCGCAGTCTCCTTCCAGCGAGACAACTGAGCTTCCATCATTCCCATTTCCTTGGACAGAGCCGACGCCATTACACGAAATTCGGCTTTAATGTCATTTCTCCCTGAAAAATGGTAGAATATCAATCATCCAGAAGATGCACCAAGCCCCACCTTACACATGAATCACTAAAATGTACTATTTTAATGTCTTACTTTACCTGCATCCTGCATAGCTTCTTCCACTTTAATCTCAAGATCATTTTTTCTATGATACACTTTTGGAGCTGCAACTCCAGCTCTTCAATTCTAGAATCAGCATTATCAATTGTATTTCTAGCAGCATCAGCTGACTCAGCTTTTAGATTCAGTTCCTTCTCCCTCCTCGTGACAAGAAACCCGTCAGTCTGAAATTAAACTTTCAAAACAGACCAAAAAGTACTCAAACATCCAAAGCATGTAAAAGTAAGACAAGCAGCTTAACCTGCAGAGTATCAGTGAGTGCTTTGTATTGTCCCAGTTCAGCATTCCAATGCTGGAGTTGATCACTTAACAAAGTGTACAGTCGAGACGATTGTACAAATTTGTCATCCTTGAGTTCATTCTAAGAGAATGAAGTCTTATAAGTTAAAATACTACATGCAGTGTTGTTCAAATGTGCATTTGAACTAGCAAGAAAATCAACTTTCAGAGGTCAATAATTCAGGCAAACCTGAAGATCCTGTAATTGTTTTGAATAGATTAGGTTCTGCTGCAGTGCATCTTGAAGTTCTTTAAGTCGATCTTCTGCCACTGTCTGCAACACTTGTTTAGTAACATATTCTACAGGATTAGTCACCCAAAGGAAGAAAGAATGAGAAAATGTCTATCATGTAAATCAATACCTTTGCCTCCTCAATTGAATCCTTTATCTCCCGCAAGCCCCTTGTTTTATCTGCAGTCTTCTCCGGTGACAAGGTGCCATTAGCGGCAACTTGAGTAGATGCATGCATCCCAGATGCTACATTCTTCTGCATTCCCAGATTAACTAATTTTCTTCTGCTTTGTTCAAGTTCAGCCATAATCTCTTCCAGGTCACCTTTCAGTATCAATAAACTAATTACAACTTTGATAAACAATCATGAGAAGAAACAAACCCGAACAAAAAATTTGTCACTGGCAAACAATCAGCCAGACTGCCAGCATATAGTGAATTTGGTGAAATCAAGTTTACTATTGAGGATTGCTATGTGTACATGTTTGATAGTAACTGCATGCATATATTTCCAATTTATTCTGTATAAATACAAATATTTTCTAAAAGAAGGTGAAGAGACCTTGAAGACGTTTAATCTCAGATTGGTCAGTTGAATGGCTGCTTCTATATACTTGAATCCTATCAGTATATTCTTTATGCTTCAAGTGTAGAGCGTCAATAACGTCACGAAAGTTCTTAGCCTCCTCTTTCATCATATCATCAATCTTGGATAGCTGCATGATGTTGTCTGGAAAAGCCATATTCAATAACTAATTAACTATAAGACTATACAGAAGTACCAAATAATGAAGAAAATAGCTGAAAATATCATTCAAAACATGCAAGGAATGACAAATTACTAAACAGAACTAAAATATAGATATCATCGAACCTTCAGCAGATATATTTCCCTGCAATGCAAGAGCCATGCTCTCAGTTTTCACACTCTCAGCAGCAATTGTATCCTCTAGAGATTTTAGCAACTCCATAGTGGATGAATGACGAGAAGATAGGACTTGTTCAACATAATTTGCAATTGCATCATTGTCACTACAGTCGATAGAATCTCTTTCTAGAAGCCTACAAAGAAACATCTCCTCCACAGGGCATGATGGGATAGAATCTGAAGGATACCTCAAGAAATCACACTTGAGTCAGTAATTTAAAAGACATAGGACTACCTCTCCCAACTCCAAAAATTACACAAAAAATATGCTAAAAAATTTAAAGTTCTGATTCAAACCTCGCGAAGTGTCTCCACGGTCCAAGGTTTCTAAAGCATTATGGCCTCCTCCAGCTCGTACACCAAGGAGGATCAAATCATCAACCAACTGTACAGCAGAATAACAACACAGCATAGGAACTTAAAAACAAAGATGATAAAGAAGATATGGTAGGTAAAGAGCACTGCACAAAAAATACCAGATTCCATAGTTGATTCAAACTTATCAACATATCATCATAAGAGCTTTGCCTGTCTTTTAATTCTTTAATTTTGGTTTCAAGATCATGCAACTCATGTTTCTGAACATCTAATTGCTGGACGAGTTTTTGATTCTGGTACTGGAGAACTGCAGCGTCAACCTGGAGAAGAGAAATATTGTTGTTTATCAAGTGAAAGGTATAAGAGAAACATATAAAACAAATACTTGCACATACACTTTGAATCAGAAAAGAGACAACCATAAATATATAATTTAAAATCAGACATAACTTTTGAAGCAGATAAAGATAAAAAAAACTCAAAGAACTCAAGATGATTAATACAGCATCACATGACATACCACTAATATTCAATGTTTCAATCCACATATACAGCAAAGATGTTTGCAGCCATAGGGAATTCGGTGTTATTGCAAACTACTTCATATCCTCCAGTAGCAGCTAGATTTCGTAAGAATAACCCTAGTGGACCACTTCAGTGAAAAAAAATTGAAAAAGAAAACTTTTGAATTACAAAACGAAACCCTAAATCTCCATGTCATGAACAAACAAAAGCGTAGGAATGACACACTGATTAGGGTTTTAGAGGCCCATTAAAACTACAGAATCCAGAGTCACAGTACACTACTTATTAACCACCGTTATCAATTCAATTGAATATCATTTGATACAAAAATTGAAGGGGAAAAAAAGTAAAGAAAACAATCCAATTCTTTGTAGATGACATAGCAGGCAAGATAATGCGTGGAAGGTAATATCCCAAGAATAAAACTTTCCAAATTTCTCATTGAATTTTACCAGAAACAGGAAAAATACAAAGCCATTCAACAGCCTACAAATTATTGGAGAACAAATTCCAGCTTACAGTCACAAAATTACTAAAACAAAAACAAAAAGTAATGCAAAAGCTTTAAATTGAGTAGAGAGATTACAGCGTTGGCATGGTTGGGAGAAGTTGAAGAGTTACGGGCCATGGTAGGAGAATCCAAATGCGGCCTCTTCTTCTCTGGTTCGTCCGATTCTGAGCTTTCCATTTACCAAAACGCTCCCTCTATTTCACCCTTTTTAGCTTTTATTTACGCTTCTGCCATCAAAAATTCATTCTCTTCTTCCCCCCAAAAAACCCTAATAAACATAACTCAGCATAAACAGAAGAGAAAGGAGACTCTATTATGTGAGATGAGAGAATGACTGAAGAGAGACCGGAATTTGCAAAGGGAACTTTTCTCTTTCTTTTTTTCTTTTTTTACTCATTTTTCAGAGTATGGAAGAATCGGTGCCTTAAACGACGCAGTTTCGAATTGGGCCTAAGCTTTTCGAATTGGTAATTGTACGGCCCAAGAAGATTGGATTGACTTGCAAAGTTAAACGGCACAGTTTTGAATAAGGCAATTCTGGGATTTGCTTCCTTCTTCAACCCATCAAATTCAAAACAGGGGAAAAATAGCGTGCCTCCATGGATAGAAAGAAAGGGGAGAAATTGAAAATGAGAGCTTCTGAAAATGGCAGCAGCAGCAAGGGAAAAGAAGCAAAAATTGAAATGCTGTTGACAGATCTCCCAACTGGTATAATCATGGAGATACTCTCATGGCTTCCTTTGAAATCCATTTTCAAGTGCAGGTGCGTTTGCAAAACTTGGTTACAAATCATATCTGAAAATCCTCACTTTGCAAAACTTCACCTTTCACGGTCAACTATTAGTATCTTGATCCATAATGAAAAACCCGAAAGAGAAGCTGAATATTTACGCTTGTACCAGGTAGTACAAGCTCTTGATAGTGGTTTCATTCAGATTGAGGAAACGATTTTTAGACCTAGATTAAACCTACCGGACTCTCCATTCGATCTTGTCAATTCTTGCAATGGGTTGGTTTTGTTACGTGGAAATGAAAGGAAATTAGTTTATGTTTGCAATCTAGTTTTAGATGAGTGCATCACCATTAAGGTGCCTGAGGAGGACAACAGACATAGTATTGCCTTTTGTTTTGGGTTCAGTGTTAAAACCAATCAGTACAAAGTGGTACAAACTTTTTTTTATGGGGAGCCAGGGGAGGATTTTAAAGCTGAACTCTACACTGTTGGGACAGGATCATGGAGAAGTCTGGGAAATGCCCCTTTTTGTCTTAATCTTGGTTACACGTGCTTTAATACATTTTTACATGGAGCTTATCACTGGGTTGAGTGCTTAAACCTTCATGTTTCTGACGAAATAATTGTTTGTTTTGACTTTGAGAATGATATGTTTCGGGAATTTCCATTACCAACTCAAATCAAACCTAAGGCAAGTGATCATTTGAAGCTGGGGGTAATCGAAGATTCGTTGTATGCTTGTTGTTATCATAATGATGATTCTTATCAATTTGATATATGGGTCATGAAGGATTATGGTGTCAAGGAATCATGGACTAAGCAGTTTCGCATTAAACATACATTCTTATCTCACACCTATTTTGATTACTACTATCCACTGATGCTCTTGAAGAATGGGAGAATGCTAATATCATACAATGACAGCGATGTTGTTTGTTACAATCTGAAAAGGAAGAGATTCATAGAGACTAATATTTATGCTAAAAGAAATTACTTCTTTATGATTGCATACACCCCATGCTTTATTTCACTGAAGGATGTTGCAAGAGGAGAACAAATCTTAAGGTAACCTACTAATTATACTATATGTGTATGGTTATTAGCTGCATTAGTATATTTTTTTTCAGTCTTATTGCTTGTTAGTGCACCTTTTGATTCTGCATAACACTCTAAAAAGCTTGTTTCACTTCTCTGCCTTATGAATTTATATGTCTTCTAAGAAGCAAATGATTTGATACATTTCACAGCAAAAGATTTTGAATAGTTTCTTTCATAGTTTGATGCAGTTACCATGAATGTTTGTTAGTTTAGGGACTACATTCTCGGTTTGATCTTTCCCTCAATGAAGAGTTTGACACAGGGTTGAATTGGTAGTCATTCAATCTTAAGATTTTTCCTTAGCAAAGTTGTTCACCATTTAGATATATCCATTACATGTAGTCTAAACTATGACAAAAGGTTTTGTAGCTGCTTCAACAAGGATCTTCTTTGAAAATCTGTTTGTTTCCTATCTTTTTCTTGCCCATTTCATTTCCTTCTCGAATCTTTGTATTCATAACATGTTTGTTGTTGCTTGCAAATTAATGACTATGGAATGACAACCAGGGGAGGTGAACCTATAAATTAGCAATGGCAACTGGTGTAGTGATTTCGAAGTGGCAGTTTCGTAGAACAAAGACGGCAATTCTTTTACAAAGTTCCAACCTTTGGGAAGGATTCTTCCTCCATTAAGTTTATGAAGGTTTTTGAATTTTCTGTCTGAGGTTTTATACTCCCCCGTAAAAGGAAGTAACTCAGTTGCTCTGAAAACCAAAATGTTGTTGAAGCTACTGTACATTGTGATTTTGATGTTAATGGAAACTTTGGCCATTGGAATTGCTTACGATGGATATGTATTTAGTAGGAAATGCTAGGAATGTGTTCATATAATATCAAGCACCTTTTTATGTTTAAATTATTCTCAATGACTTTTATATTAACCTTTCTTCCCCCTCCCCAAATATATTTCTTAGTTAATTTATATATCTTATATGTTAGCAATGAATCCATGGATCAATATACATGAACCGTACGGTATAAGCAGCAGAAACGATATCAAAAATGATTATCCAACATTATATCATTGAAATGTCTGATCAACACTCAATTGAACATGATTGTGAAACTATCGTTTCTGTTGTTTCAGACAATGAAGAGCTTCCTAGGATTGAGGTGGGAACAAAAAATATAACCCTTTCCAGCTGTTGGGGCTCCATTGCTATTATGTCTATATATTCTGCAAGAGGCTAAAAACAAGCTCTGGGACAAAACTCAAAAGAGAAAAATGTGTTTTGGATGGTGATTTGTGGGTCTTAAAATTTTTAACTTTCCACTATTCTATTCTTTTGTCTTTACATTCCAATTCCCAACACCTTGGCTCTTTACAATGTTATCTAAAAGTTAATTAAAATGTTGAAAAGCTTGTTCCTGCAACTGCAGAGCATAATGTCATTCTCCTCAAAATCAGACTGTTTCATCAATATCTGTATCATCTTTTGGAAGTTGGCTAATTATTCCATTTCCAGTAGCAAGCAATGGAC
The DNA here is from genome assembly GCA_001974825.2 of Corchorus olitorius. Taxonomy (NCBI): domain Eukaryota; kingdom Viridiplantae; phylum Streptophyta; class Magnoliopsida; order Malvales; family Malvaceae; genus Corchorus; species Corchorus olitorius. The sequence continues at coordinate 47,288 of AWUE01022473.1, read as the reverse complement.
CTTTCTTCAAAATCTGGTGAGCAAGTGAAGCTTTCAGCATGATCTCAACTGGATTTCCTTAGCAAGCTCGGCTGTCTGAAAAGCCACCACTATATAGACTTAATGGAAGGTACATTGTAATTAACAAGACTAATAGTAATTCATAATCCAGACATTTATGGAAAGTTTTGTTGAGAATACCATACCAGACATTTATAACCTTGGACAGAGACGCAAAGCATTCACTGGGCAATCCTAGTAACCATGTACTCAACCTACAAGTACAAGTTAAAAGAAATATTTAGAGTTATTGACAAACATCAAATCATCAAGTCATCAACTGACTAACATGAGAGCAATCAACTCAACTTGTTCAAATCTTTAATACCTCAACTTGTTCAAATCTTTAATACCTTCATGTGAAAGGAAAATCTTTAAGAGCTTCCAAGACATTTTACATTATTCACATGACCAAGAGCAATAACACGTTCTGTTGCAAGGAATGCACCAAGAGCAATAACCAGCAATACTTTAAGCACCGGCACTCCGGCAGGCATCAAAGATGTGGGAAAGGTTCATGCTCTCAAGTTGTTTCCCCCAAGATCTAAGGTAACCAATGAAGAGCTATTAATGTGTCAGCGGACCACTTATTAGTCTGTTTTGGCTCAAGTCAAAATGGGAAGAAAATGAGTACCTTTCCAAACGTGTGAAGCTTTCAGCATGATCTCAACTCCTTTGGTGGTCTGGTTTTATGATCTTCTCCCCGTTCACAGCTTCTCGTTTTGCTTTCAACATCTCCAGTTTCTCCTTGAACGTCTTAACAAAATCCGAATATATGCTGGCACCAGCAACAACTATGCCTGCCATTTTTTCTTTTCTTTTGGGTGGCAAAGCAAATGAACAAAAAAACAGAGAGAACAGGGGTGGGGAGGCAAAGCAAATGACAGAAAAACAGAGAGAACAGAACAGGGGTGGGGCGGCAAAGCCAATGACAGAAAAACAGAGAGAACAGGGGAAGGAACAGACACAAGAATGAAAACAACAAATCCAAAATGGTGTGATCAAGTCAAAGAAAGAAAAAGTCTGAGAATTTGGAAAGAAAAACACTACTCAAAGTAGGGCAATTCTTCTATTGAGTTCCTAAGATTAACATTAGGAATGAGATCCAAACTTTGAAGCTCTTCACCGCAACTAGGGCGATTCTTCTTTCCTAGTCTTGAGTTGCTTTCCTGACCTCTCAAAGCTGTGACGTGACCACAATATATAGACAGCAATAGACATGCTCTCAGAACTCTGCATGAGAACTTCAAAAGGTAAGAAATTTTTTATTTATTTTCGGTTTTTGGGGATGATGATATAATTATACTCAGTTTCATAAAAATTCCTATGCAGAGTTGGTAATACAAATTTATGCACATGAAAAATGAAAAACACGCATTCATGTGCTTTCTATAAAAATTCAAAGTATATAAACTGTAAATTTATGCACATTTGTGTCAAAATGGTTCAGTTGCTGGAATCATTAGTTGATGGGGAGTCATTTTCTAAGGTATAGTAGAATTTTCTGGTACAACCCAAATTACCACATTTTTGGCCATTGCATTAATTTCATCCTCCACTTAGTGACATTCAAAGTGGGAAAAAAAAATTGACATTTTAACTGCCTAATAAACATCAATGGAAACTTAAAATATGTTTTTGCATGTTTTTTGACGCTCAGACTCCTTGAAATATCATACAAATTGAAAATATTGTGATATATCGCAATTGGTTTCGGTTTTGGTTATCTTACAATTCAAAACCGAAAAAAAAAGGAAAAAAAAAAAAAAACCGAACCCGACCGATGCTCTCCCATAATGATAATATTGTGAAACAGCAAAACAAAAATAAGGAATACATAAGGAACAATCATCTCTTTCTAATCGAAATAAAACATATACAGAATCTAGAATGGGAAAAAGGTTTCATATTGCAATGTAAATCAACAAAAACGTACTTCTTTCGAGAAGTTGCCTATCTTACCAACAAAGAAGGCAGCAAAAAGAACCAAAAGTATATAATTTGAAAGGATGTATGTGTTTGTACCAATTAATGTTCCCCAGTTCTTTTCATGGGACTTTTGGTAGTTAATTTCATAACGTCTTCCATGTATATAAAAACAGTGGATTTGAGTGTGGAAGGTGCTTCTTTTCTTGTCCACTTAAGAGGGAATTATATGGGGACAAAAGCATGCATGATCTCTTAAATTAAGGAATGGGCGTAACCCACATGTTTTCCAAGAAAATTATGCATTATCTTTTCTCGTTTCATTCCTTTAAGCTAGCATTCCACACATATAGGTACAAGTATCATAATATCCATGTTATACCTTAATTTGAGATTGTTTAGAGATATATTAATTAAAAGGAGATTGGATTGTGAATATTAGACATATGTCGGGAAGGAAATCGATGTGTAGATCGATTGGTAAATTTGGCTCATACAGCACCTCATGGTGTCAGTATTCTTGAAGAACCTTCCGACCAGATTATGGCTTGGAGGAAGATTGTCAGGGCTTAGGCGTGATAAGACCTTAAATTTCCTTTGTTTATTTTCTAGTTCCTATATAAGTAGCAAAAAAATCAACATTTGTTTATAAGCTCCTCAAGCTACATCTTACATGATTTCCATTTCAAATCTTATTAGTGTACAATTGCAACTTTGAAATAAGTTTATCAATTTAATCTTTACAGTTTAAGTATATGCAACTTTGAAATAGTTTTCCAACAAGAATAAATGCCTTTACAAATACGTACTTAGTGTCACTAGCTATCCAACTTCTTTGACAAATCAATTTATTGCATTGAATTTGCTACCCAACTTCTCCTGCTCGTACTTTACAACAACAAACCAAAATCACCTCAAATCACTCCATATAAAAGAAGTTTGTTTACAATCCAAATTTCAAAACGCCCAGTGCACCAGCGTGGGTTATCCCACTTATAGTAATAATTAATTAAAGAATTCTTTTTAATTTATACACATAACATACAAATCACAATGAAATTACCATAACCCTCAAAGCCAAGAAACTCAAACAACCCAAATTAAGAAACACATTTCTTTTCATTAAAGCCCCAAATTATTCAATAGCTTAAATTAATTAAAAATCAAATGGGATTTCAAACCAACCTTAAAACTTTGTAAACTAACACTCTAATTCTCACTTTCCGTTGTTGTCTTTAATAGTACTGATTTACTTTTGACTGTCCAACACTGCATACCCTTTTCCCATACGTTTGGTCTCCTTCTTAGATTCAAGATCATCAATATAATTATTATCTTCGAGTTCAAGGTCTTCCTCCTTCGTCAATGTCGAATACTCAAGTTTTCGTCCATGTAATTTTCCCAAAACCAGATAGAAAGTCACTGCAAAGATGGAGACCACAATCAATACCCAACTGAATAACATGTTGACTAAAGATTTAGCTCGTTGGAGTGCTTCGTCGGTGGAACACGACACAATTTGTTGACCATCATCGGAATGAAGGAAACAACCTTTGGGAATCAACGATGGAGTCCAGAGAAAGTAACCCATGAGAATGAACCATAAACCTTGGAACAAAACACTGAGAGACCGAACAAAGCTGACCATGAAACTGTTGGGAAGGCCAATTCCCATGATTGTAGTGGCCAAGGAAACAACTATGACACATTCTAAAAGCAAGTGATATTGACCTTCGACTCCCATGTGATCAGTCGAATGGAGGTGGAAAACAAGCAACTGTTGGGAAAAGGCAATGGCTCCAAGAAATTGGGTTAACCCAAACTTTGCTTTAGGGTTAATTTTATCAAGAAGTATGGCAAAAGCAGCGTAAGTGAAAAAAGTCATTGATATGGAAGAGTGTTCGAAGTTACGAAGGTGATTTGATGGGATGGTTCCATCAGGGTCGAAAGGTTGGTGCTTTGCAGGGCCAATGAAGAGCTCCATGGAGATGGAAATGGAGGAGCCTAACATGATTGATAAGAGTTCTATGTATCTTAATTTTGATGTTGGGAACCATGGATAAGAAGTGTAGGAATTTGGGTGGTGAAAATGGAGATTGATTTGATTAAAGAGATGCCAAAATCCAAGTGCAAAGAAGGCAAAACCTGGTATAACATGTCCAACTAAACTACCCATTTCTTCCCTATAGTGAAGAGATGGAGAAAAAGAGAAAGAAAAGAGAGTTTTGGTGGATAAAATTGGTGGAAATGGCTAGTACTTTTAAAGAGTGGGTTTGGGTTTAAATTTCTTAGGATTATTATGGGGCTTTCGTTGGAAGTTTGAACATTAAGACATTTTTCCCTCTTAACACGGTGTCAGGGTTCGAGTCTTGTGTATGGAAAAAATCCATTGTTGACAACCCGATCAAAATAATGTTAACTTGTAAATTATTTTTTTAAAAAAAAAAAAACCGATAGCTCTTTGCCTAGAAATGAGTGCTGTTTTAGCTAGGGCAGACCCATGTGTTATGGATTGAATCCTTGAAGCAATTTCATAATGAAGAAGGAAAATCCAAAAAAGTTGTTTTTAATGAACAAATTAACTTATGTACCCTCCTTCCTTCTCCCGTGATCACGTTTGTTTCTTTTCAATATTTCTCAAAGCTACTTAGTTTTAGGGCCAGGTTTTCTTAAGGGTATAAGATGGGCCAAACCACCTCAATCAATGGGGTCGGGCTTAGCCTTCAATTCAATAGAATCTTCTTTTTTCTTAGCTGATTTTTTTTTCTCTTTTTTTTTTCTTTCTTCTGCTTTTTTCTTTTTTTTTTGAGATAAGAATCATTTTCATTTCTTAAAGAGATTGTGATTACAAACGCACAGGACCCGTACACCGCTACATGATTAGCTACAATACCGAAATGTTAATTTATGAGCCAATAAACCCCTTCCCCAACAAACAAACCCAGTGAAATCTCATTACAATTCAAATAAATCTTTATACCCAAACATCTAAATGAGAATTCAACCCAAACTAGAAACTAAACCATAAATAAACTACATATATACCTACCAAATAAACAAACAAATTACAAACAAACTCACATTCCGTGAGAGTTGAACCTAAGACCTCTTGGTCTAGGTAGGCTGGAACTAAACTAGAAACTAAACCATAAATAAACTACATATATACCTACCAAATAAACAAACAAATTACAAACAAGTTCACATTCCGTGAGAGTTGAACCTAAGACCTCTTGGTCTAGGTAGGCTGGAACTAAGAGTCCAGTACTCTACCACCAGGCCAAATGCCTGATGGTCTTCTGCTTTTTTCTAAGCTGTTTATAATAATTATTCCCTCCGTCTTATATTATCTGTCCATTTTGACCATAGCATATAAATATTAAGAAAATTGGTTTGAACACAAAATTCGATAGGTCTTTTACCATGTTTTACATTACTATCACAAACTTTACTTAACATGTGTTTCTCTTGCCACATTTAATAGGGATAAAAATTAGTCAAAATGTCTTGATTATCTAAATGGAACATATAATTTGGGAAAAAAAAAGTTTCAAAAAGGGACAGATACTATGGGACGGAGGGAGTAAGAAATAAAAATCCTTAATGATTAAGATAATAACTTATTAGAGAATTTGTATGCTTGTGTCACTGTAATTGACACAAGGTAAAGTCAATTTCAATGCCTCATAATAAGAAAATATGACAATAATGGAAAAAAAGACATATGGAATAATTAACGACGTACATATCCTTGTCCATGGGACATATATTATATCCAAATTGCCTTAGTATGAATTCATGAATTTCCTCTCTCTAAATATAATACGCAGTTGGTGGTTTACAAATTGAGAGTCTAAAGTCACTTATTATTATTGCTGTCAAAAAAAAAGTCACTTTTATTAGAAAAATCCCTAATACTTTTTTTGTTTTTGGTACCGAAAATCCCTAATACTTGTAGATCTTTATTTTTATTAGTACCTTCAAATTATGTTCATAGGTGAATATAATTAGGCGTTGAGAGAGTACTTTCTCCCCTTGCATTAGTTGTCCGCCACAATTCGATTTTAATTAGGATCCAAAATGATTTACAGATCATATCATCGAAGAATTTGTATAAAAAAATATGAACATTTAGGTTTAATGCAGGTAACCACATTTGTTTTTTTAATTCAAGGTGTTAGGTTGAAATCTCATGATTTCTCCAAACAAAAAGCAGACGAAAGAAATTAAGAAAGAAAGGGTTAAATTAAAATCCCATAAGCAAAGAAAAATGAAGCAAGCAAACTAAAAAGTATTCAGAATTTCAGTTTGACCAGCAAAAATTCATGGAGATTACATGAATGAAAGAAAGTGAATTCGTGAATCGTCACCTTTTTCTTATCCAACAGTACTGCGGTCAAATTATGATGGTGAATGTGTACTGTTTTTTTAGTAGTAGATGTGAAATCTCGTTACAATCATAATATATGGATTAATCTTCATATGCCCAATCATCTAAATGAGAATCCAACTCAAACTAAGAGATTTCCTTAAATAACCTACTTAATTATTATAAACTACTAAACAAATAAACTAAATTCGCATCACGTGAGACTTGAACCCAGGACCTCATATTCCACGCACAGTGTACTCACTAGTTGAGCTAATTAATTTCTAGGCATCTTCGTGGAAATTAATGGAGACGCAACAAAAGGTAAATTACACATAACTCAATGTCCTTTTTGCCCTGAACTTGTATGATTTTTACGTTTTGTCCATTAAATTTTAATTTTGGACATTTTACCCCTTGAACTTGCAATTTGAAACCATTTTAGTCTCTTTCAAATAATATTGCTAACATGACATTGCCACGTCAGCACCTTGGTCTTATGTGGCCTTGCTACATGGCATTTTGGTCCAATGTGACATTGCCATATGGCATTTTTGGTCCGATGTGGCATTGCCACGTTAGTAATACCGTTTGAAAGGGACTAACATATCCTCATATTGCAAGTTTAGGGGGCAAAAGATTAATTTTAAACAAGTTTAGGGGGCAAAAAGGTAATTTAGACAATTACATATATCATATATGATCAATTCATAAGGGTTTCGCTTGGGGTTATGAGTTATGACAGATGGGGCAGAGCCTTGGAGACAATAGCAAAATTCAGACAATAAAAAACGTACAAGAAACATAAAATTATGAGCAAAAATATAACACGAGATTTGGTAGTTGCTTCACTTCCGCTTGCATGCATGTGAGAAATCAGATCAAAGAGGGTTTGATTTCTCAGACTTGCATATACTTAAAGCAATTGATCATTAATTAATTGATTGATTAACCTAAACTAAACCAATTATCACACCGTTTAAGGCCAGATGGCCTTTTCTTCTCATCACGCTATATATCTCATTCCTTATTCAAGGTAATTTGGTCGGGATGTATTTGAATCTACTATCTAGCTAATCACCATACCATATAATTAAGAGTTTAATACTTTTTTAATATATTTTAGTACTGTTTATTTAGAGGATATATAGTATAATTAGAAGTTTTTTATAAGGACAAAATGGTGGTTAAGCCTCGAGTTTAGAGTTAATTTGAACGTATATGATCAGAGGACAATACACATATAACCAATGACATTTACATGAGAGGATAGGGGACATTAGCAAACTATGTAGGGGACATTAGCAAACTATGTAGGCAAATTTCTTTGACCCAATTTTTAAAAGTGGTCAATTTATCATTTTGATGAGTAGGTAATTTTTTTTTATTTTTAGATAAGAATCATTTTCATTTCTTAAAGAGATTGGGATTACAAACGCACAGGAAGACCCGTACACCGCTACATGATTAGCTACAATACAGAAATGCTAATCTATGAGCCAACAAACCCCTTCCCCAACAAACAATTCCGTGAGAGTTGAACCTAAAACCTCTTGGTCTAGGTAGGTTGGAACTAAGAGTCCAATACTCAACCACCAGGCCAAATGCCTGATGGCTTGATGAGTAGGTAATTAATACGATCGAATACATGCATCCATGATGAAAGCTTCTAAATTTTCCCCATATCATAGCATATATGATATATCAACAATAATTAATTGAAATTGTCTACTTCTGATGTCTTTTCTTTCAAGTTTAAAATGTCTTCCTTAGCCAAGTTAGATTGTCTAGGGGAGAAACAAGACATTGAACTTTTGTAATCTTGATATTCATCAATGAAATTTTACCAATGCTTTACCCTAAATAAAATATAAAAAAAAAGTACCCTAACTATGCTTTGATGGAGCTCGATCGATTGTGCCGCTATCAAACAAGTATTTCAAAATTAGTAGCAGTCTCTATTTTTCTGAATAAAGTGAAAACAAGTTCGATCCTCTAAAGTATATTTATCAGGAAGGTTTTACTGTTCATCGCTTCATGCGTCTGTCTATTAAGGAAATTATAATTTAACAATTAATTAATTACAATTGATAGGACTTCCAAGTTCGGCCATTTTCGTTCATTGTTGTCACTCCTTTCACATTATCTTCCCCACATACATCTTTTCTCTATGTTTTTTTCCTTTTGCGCTTTTTCCCTTGTAACTTTCAGAGGAAATTTATCCTATTTTGTTTCAATAAAGTACTAGTGAGAAATAGAAAAGGGAAATAAGAATCCAAATCCTCAATCTCAATCTTCTTATAAGGAAGGTAAAAGTACTACTTTTAGGTTATTGATCACGAATTCATAATAATACATATAATATATTCGTCACAAACTGTTCTTTTACTCCCTCCGTCCATAATTAGATGTCCATTCTTGATCAACAAACACTAAACTTTGACCATTATTTATAAAAAATATATAAAGCAAAGTAATTTTTAAAAATAACACTTATAAACTTTGAATTACAAACTTTTCAGTGTATATTTTTATAAAATTTAATTTTACATACTTTTTTATAAACAATAGTCAAAGTTTAGTATTTGTTGACTAAGAATAGACATCTAATTAGGGACGGAGTGAAAACTAATTAGCATCAATATTTTATATGACTGTCACATATCAAATTTTTAGAGATTTTTTTTTTAGTGGTACAATGAAATCTCATTACAATCAGAATAATTTCTTATATGCCCAAACATCTTATGAGAATTCAACCCAAACTAAGCAATTACCATACATAAACCAACTATAAATTAAACAAACAAATTAACTAAACTCACATTCCGTACGACTTGAAATATAGGAGTAGAAAAAATTTTAATGTAGGAATATTCCAAAAAAATTCCTTTCTCACACTAAAATGCTGTAATATTTGCCGTTGGGGATGCCGTAAATGAGCTAAGGTTTGACTAGTCTCTCAAGTCACCCCGATATATGTCCCCTTCTTTAATTATTCCTTACTAATTTTGTAGGTCGCTTAAAGCAATCTTCTTCTCTAAGTCGAAATATCATCATTTTTGGACCTCAACAGTGACCTCAGCTCGAGAAGACCCACGTTGTCGAATCATGAGGACATACTATATATAATCGTCATTTTCGCTTGGTTTGCCAATCTTACCAATTTTATTTATGAGGCCGGCAAGAAATTAAAGGAACCAAAAGTAATATGAAGTGGTTGTTATATGTCTCAAGTGATGATCATCTCATTGTCCCAATTCCAATTTTATGTGACCTTTTTTGGTAGTCAATTCTTATAATGTCTAAACGCTACACATATATGTAGAAAAACATTGGATTTGAGTGTTGAGTACACAACTTTAATTTCTTTCTTCAGCAAGAAATTGTCTTGTGTACGTCGATCCACTTGAGATGAAAGATATGGTGACAAAAGCATCTTATAAGCGGAGGAATGCGTATCCCACATGTTTTTTTTTTCCCAAAACTACTAGAAAGCAATATTATCGATCATTCCAAGTACGATTACTAAATATATATAAAATTAGTATAATTATTTGATACACTGTTGATGTAAACTTCATACTTCACAAGTAGGTTAGTTGACAATTGAAACATACCACATGGAGTATTTCTTAATCAATTTTGTAATTAAAATTCAAAATTATTCTCTAAAACACGCGTTTCAACCCTTTAATCCGCATGAAAAATTGCAAAATATATAATATGCTAAAACCTTTTTTTTTTGGATAAATATGTGTATGTTATTTATCCCGTAGCAGCAAAACTGCCAAACAAAACCAGTTACAAGAGTCAAGTTACTGTCAACAACAACTACCAATCTTGTTTCAGGCACCAACTATTACAAAGGAAAAGATTAATATGGTCTTTAGCTACACGCTTAAAGCCATATAATCTAAATCTAATTACATCAGATAAAACTTGAAAAAGTTGATCAACAGTCTGCATCTTGTTGTTAAACACTCTTGCATTGCGCTCTTTCCATATGAAGTAACAGAATGCATTCCAAGCCAATTTTAGTATCAATGTAAGGAGGGAAATATGCTAAAACTTTACCAACAATGTATTATATGATTTTCCATAAAATTAATGTCTTTGCAAATTGCAACACCTCATTTTCTTTTCTTTTCTTTTTTCGAGGACAAATTCTATGTTCTAATGCTAAAAGCAAGCTTACTATAAGATTGAAAGTAAAGCTATCGGGTATTTGGCCTAGTGGTAGTGCTGGATTCTTAGTTCCAGTATACCTGGATCATAAGGTCTTGGGTTCTACTCTCACGGAATGTTAATTTTCTTTGTAATTTATTTGTTTTTATATTTAGTATGTTGGTAGTTATAGTCTTATAGATGAAATTAGAGATTTGACAATTCTATTTGATTTATGTACATTTTAATTTGTAGATAGGGAAGCCAATGTATTGGCACATTCTCTAGCTAAGATTGAGTTGGATAATGATGTGGTGCGGGAGTATTTCTTCCGGTGTTTGTAATTTCTAATTATTGATTAATGAAAGTGATTATTTTAAAAAAAATAAGATTGAAAGTAACGGATGAGACTAAGATTGAGACAGGAACGTGCATGCAGAAATGTCATTAATGAAGCTTTCACAACTGTGTCTTGCTTTTGCATGCCGATTAATATTAACGCACGAGTAATTTGAGGAACCATGGTAATTTTTGTTTTTGATATCCAATTCCACTTTGGTAAAAGTTTTACTTCACCAGCAACACCAATGTGACTAATATAATATGCTCTCTCACAAATAACTTTGAGACCAATTTTGAAGCCTCCTAATTACAATGTAATCTAACTGACTTATTAATATATTAACATTAATTTAGACTATTATGTAACTTAATTGTAAAGCACCATTTCTCAAAAAAAAAAAAAAATGTTCAAGTACCAAATTATAAAAATGAAGAACATGTAGCTCCTGTTGGTTTCTGTTCTGTTTTTTATGATGCTCTGTTCTGGACTTTGTTCATGTAACCGTTGGTTCTTGGACTTAATTATCCTATATATTATAAATAAATAAACGACTTAATACCCTTCTTTTTACTCCCTGAATTTGTAGCGTTTGGACATTTTGCTTCCAGAACTTCAATTTTGGACATTTTACCCCTTAAACTTCAATTTTGGGATGTTTTGGCCCCTCAACCTAATGGCTCCGTCAAGTCGCTGATGTGTGGCACAAAATACCACGTGGCATTACCACGTCAGACCAACCCGACCCACGTGGTATTGCCACGTCGGACAAAACCGCTGACGTGGCAATGCCACATTGCATTTTTGTGCCACGTCAGCGACTTAACGAAGTCGTTAGGTTGAGGGGATAAAACGTCCCAAAATTGAAGTTCAGGAAGTAAAATGTTCAAAATTGAAATTCAGAGGGCAAAACGTCCAAACGCTACAAGTTCAAGGGAAAAAATTATACATAAGTACATAAGTCATAAATAAACTACTACCTTTTACCTTCCAAAAAAATTTAAAAATGAAGAACATCTTAAAGGACAATTGTAGGCATTTGGAGCACATGAGATACTTTTCATATTTGGGCTTCGAATTTACTGAATAATGAAAGAATAAGCTTTGAAAACTTTGCCTCTGTAGGGGGTGACTAGACTCCAATTAATCGGAATCTAATATCGATATTGGAAGACTTAAATGAATGCTTTTTAGATTCATTGATATGAATGTTATTCTTTTTTAATTTTCCCCTTCACATATATTCGAATCATCATCTCAAAGACCAAAGTAATTGGATTCCCAGCTCAATTTTAGCTAATAATTTAATACATATATATGTAGAGGGAAACTATAAAGGTGATGCTTAAAAAATGTCAAAATGATGAAGCATATATTCATTGTTCTATCTATTTTATAATAATTCTATTCAATAATTTGCTTAAAACGTCCACCACTTTATTATGATCGATGGAGAATTTAATCACAAAAAATACAATCTACAAAAACGTGATGATTGGAATTAAGAAGGCTGAAATTGAGAATTGTAGCATATAGCCTTTTCCTTTAATTTGCCACGTTGAGTTCAAGAATCATTAATGGTGTCCCTTTACATTAACTTTTGTCTCCAATTGAAATGAGGTTTGTAAGTTTGGGGGAAATTATTCTTTTTTCCAGATTGTTGTTTGAGTTTCCAAGTTTTGGAGTATATATTTGAAAATCTTAAACAGTACCAACCTTTAGATTAAGAGAGAATTAATCAATTCTTCAAAAAGATTAATTAAGCACATAATTGACTTAGAAAAGATGGTAATTTAATTAGCAGTCAACGGCCAGGGGATGTTTAACAGGAATATAATTTTCTACATAGAAACAACATTTGTGATGAGTTGGGCCATTAATGGTTAGACAAGTTTTCAATTGTGTCCTTCAAAGGGGAAATTGATAGAGTTTTTGCAAGGCTAAAATGCTTATATTATAAACAGTGGGAAAGAAAAGCTTATAATATAAACTTGAGGAATCATGAATATGTATAATTTATTTGATAAAGAAAATGAGGTTTATTCCTCAAATAAAAAAAAGTGAAATGATGTGTAGTTTCTAAATTGTTTTCATAAAGGACACCCCTAATTTGTTAGAATTTGAAAGTTGAAAGTTTTTTTTTTCAATGTTTTTTTTTTAAGGCATTAGAACCTAAAATCAATTGCAATAGGTGGAGGTATCCAATTATCATGTCAAACATAACCAATGTGGGATATTACTATAATTCTAACATACCCCTTCACGTGTAGCCCGAAACAGAATGGGCCTACACATGGACACAATCGGGGCTGAGGCGCAACAGGACAGACCTGAACTTTGATATCATGATGTTAAGCATCCAACCTAAAATCAATTGGCAATAGGTGGAGAAGCCCTTCATGTATATAAGGTACCCAATCATGTCAAAAATAACCAATGTGGGATATTACCACTCTAACATGAAAGTTGAGACTTCATTTCACTGGTTTCAATTTTGAACCGCAAAATTAGTAACATTCATCAATATTTATGTGATGGAAAAAAACAATCCTAATCCTAACCATGTATAAGGCATGGGCATTTCCCGTTCCGTGATTAGGATTCAGATCTTGACAACTTTAAATTTAAAATGACTTAAGAAAACAAAAGTGACATCTAATTCAAATTGACTTCACGGACCACCTTCATATTTGTTTTCTTGTTTGGAAATTTCTCTAACATTCTTAATCTGTCATTTTTCTAGAAGAAAATTATTCCATGTTCATTTAAGTAATTCATACCCCTTGGTAACACTGTGTCAACATATAGAATACACACAAATGTATTTAATAAAGAAAGTAACATGTAATTTGGTTCTTTGTCGATATTTCAATGATTAAAATTTGAGACTTCATTTTAGAGATATCGGGTAAATTGAGATTTATAAGACGTGAGAGAATTACTATTTTCCCTAACGTGTAGTGCAAAAATATTACCTGTATACCTAATATATAAGAAAGTGACATGTAACTAAAAATAACTTCCCTCCACCTTCACATTTGTTTTGTTGTGCAGAAATTTCTAAACCCTTCTTAAATATGCCTTTGTATCTTTTTGCTGGAAGAAAATTATTCCATTTCCCACCACTGATCAAGTAATTAATCATACCCTTTTGTGACTTTGTGTCAACCTCAATCATCTACTTATAAGAAACAGAAACTATAATGAAATTATAATTAACATGATAAAGTGTGGCCTATTTATAGGATTCTTATCTTAATCTCCTGCTTGTGGGAACTTCAACTGAGCTGTCAATTGCAATTGGTATATAAATTAACTCCATTATCCTATAAGGCAAATTATACAATACACCGGCGGTGGAGTTTAGCAGACTACACAAGCGGATCCTGAAGGGTGACATGTATCCTCTAGGGACTAGATTGAAATATTTAAAACTTAATTGATTCAAAAAATGGACATGTGTCAACTCCACAAATCGCTTGTGGAGTCCAAAATTTACACCGCCGGTGTATCAAATAATTACCCATTATATAATTGACCAACAAATATAATATATAACATTAATTTAAACATTTATATAGAATTTTAACCATTGTTTGTGGATAGGGGCCTTGTTGTTTTTGTTTCCTCAGCCACAAGTCATTTTCAAACAGTAGATTGCTTAGAATGTTCACCAAAATTGGAGTTCAAGGCAAGGTGGACGAATCAGCATCCTTCTCCTCCTCTTGGAGGGAAAATATTAAGAAAAAGATTTGGGGTTGTTAATTAATTTCTTGCTTGTGCAAGGGTGTAGCTATATTTTAAATAAATATGCCAAAGATTCTCTATGAGTGTCAAATTCTTCATAAGCAATTAACTATGTTAATAACTCATCACTTGAGTTCATATATTTAATTATGCATGCATTATGGTTAAGTTTCATTAAGTATTATTTAATTTTTTCAATGAGTTCGAACAAAATAGCTACACATGTTATATGGTCTCACGACTTCTTTTAATCCTGATAACTTCAAGTATCTAGAAGAAATTACTTAAATCTTGATAAAATTAAAATGTTCTTATAAATCAAATTCAAAATTAACAATTGAAGATGGTTTACAACTCAAAGAGTTGCTTTCAAGAAATGATAAATTAAAGAAATTCTTTTGTTTACTAATGACTTCACTTTTTTGTATACATACAAATTACAATATGAAATCACCATAACCCCCAAAGCCATGAATTCAAACCAACCAACCAATTTCTTTATCCCTAAAAAGACACATTTTTAAACCCCCCACAACACAAGACAGACATTATGCTGTCATTAATTAAGCCCCCAAATTATTGCAGAGCTTAATTTAAACAACTAAGTGGGATTTCCCACCAACCTAATTTAAAAAAAAAATAAAAATTTGTACACAATATATACCTAATAATTTGACATCTGATTCTTCTTTTTTTTTTTCCCATTTGTCTTCAATGAAATTTCTACCTTTCAATGTCCATAACTGCATACCCTTTTCCCATATGGATAAACTTTTTGGTCTCCTTTTGAGATTCAACATCATCTGAGAAATTGTCTTCCGAGCTGTCCAAATCTTCTTCTTCCTTAGTCAATGTCGAATACTCAACTTTTTCACCATAAATCCTAAACAAAACCAGATAGAAACCCATTGCAAAGACAGAGACAACAATCAAAGCCCAACTAAACTGAATATTAACCAAAGATTTTGCCCTGTGGAGTGCTTCATCACTTGAACACCTAACAACTTGGTGACCTTCTTCAGAATGAATGAAACAACCTTTAGCAATCAAAGATGGAGTCCAAAGCAAGTAACCCATGATTATAAGCCATAACCCTTGGGACAAAATACTTAGAGACCGAACAAAGCTAACCATGAAACTATTGGGAAACCCTATACCCATTAACGTGGTGGCCAAGGAAACAACTATGGCACTCTGTAAAAGCAAGTGATATTGACCCTCAACGCCCATGTGGTCAGCCGAATGGAGGTGGAAAAGGAGGAGTTGTTGGGAAAAGGCGACGGCGCCAAGGAATTGGGTTAACCCTAACTTAGCTTTAGGGTTAATTTTATCAAGGAGTATGGCAAAAGCAGAATAGGTGAAAAAAGTCATGGAAATGGCAGAGTGTTCAAAGTTGTGAAGATGGTTTGAAGGGATGGTTCCATCTGAGTCAAATGGTTGGTGCTTTGCAGGGCCAATGAAGAGTTCCATGGAAATGGAAATGGAGGAACATAACATGATTAGTAAAAGTTCTATGTATCTTAGTTTTGATGTTGGGAACCATGGGGAAGAAGTGTAGGAATTTGGGTAAAGAAGATGGAGCCTTATGTGGTTAAAAAGATGCCAAAATCCAAGTGCAAAGAAGGCAATACCTGGTGCAACATGTCCAATTAAAGTGCCCATAATTTTGATCTTCACTATTTGTCTAGCTTTTTCTTGCTTTTTTTTTTGGTACTTTGAAAAACAGAGGAAATGGAGGCAAAGAGAAAAGGGAGAGTTTGGTGAACAAAAATGGGGCAAATGGGCTTGAGGGGTTGAGGCAAAAGGGAGGAAGGTTTTTAAGGGGTGAAAAATGGGACTTTGGGGTTGAATTTCTAAGGACTCTAGAGCCTTCTATTGAAAGTTTGAACTTCTAATTGCTTCTTATGATGAGTTAAGGAATGAGATTAAGGAGTTGACTATAATTAGCCAAAGCTCTTTTTGCCTAAAAATTGAGCCAAGACAGCTTTGAAACTACAAGGCCTAGCAGCCCCATGTTTTTTAGGTTTCATTATCAAAAAGGGAAATCCAACTTAACTTGTTGTAATTTGACAAAATAGCCCACCCTTTTTCTCCTTATGACCCACTTTGATTTCAAATTTGTGGGCTTCTTGGTCAATTCATCAAATAGTTTAGTTTTAATTGATCTTATCTATGATATAGCTAAGCCATGACATGTGTTTCATGTGTGATGTGTGGTTCATTTGCAAAAAGGTAAGGCGTTACCTAGTAGAAAAGTAGATGATGGCTAGTTCATTTAGACTGCTGTTTTGCCCTTGTTTTGATCATCCATGTTCATTCATTCATTAAGTACCTTCCTCGTGGGCCATTGCCATATAGTATCATTCTTGTTCTTAACGTTTTTTTTTTTTTGGTTTTTTAATATATTTCAAATTATACGGATTAGAGTGTTGCTTACTGAAATTAAGAATTCAACAGTAGTACTTAACAAAAAAAAGTCACATGATTAAGCGTTCAAAGCAGAGTTTAGGATTAATTTTAAATTGACATTAATTGAAGTAAATTACAGTGCTTTGGAAAAAAAAAAATGTTTAGACGGAAAAGAAAGGAAGAGGCGAAGAAAGACGGGAAATGGAATTTTCCATAGTCAAGTCAATTATGCTTATCAGCTTATCCACAATGCCCACGCACGAACGAAACTATAGCTGAAATTTCCAATTTTTATGTTCTAGAAGTAGAGTGATTAATACAACTTAATCATCTAGGGTTACCTCCCTATATCTACGTATTATTAAATAGTTAATACATAAAATTCCCCAACCATGCCAGAAGAAGTTACAATTTTTATCTGGTTTGGTTCCAAATTAATGACATTGGCTGTAAATTTTTTTTTTAAACAAAACCCGATGATATCCGTCAATCATATTATGTATATCTCAACTAATTAAGATTCGTTCGACCTTACATCTTAAGGAATATAAGTTACCCCGATGCTTATTTAATTTATTCATCAAATCTAAACTCGAAATTTCATCTAAAAGATATCGACCTCTCATACTCGATTCAATTTTTATGGTGTATAAATTTTTTAAGCACAAATAACTAATTTCTCTTTAATGTCTCGTTCTGATTTTGAATTTGAGTCACACAAATTAAAATTAAGGTAAATTCTTTTTTAGTCCTAACTTATACATCGATATACATAATCAAAATCTGACTCTAGATCATCTAATAACAAATTAAATCTAAATTTTCAAATTGTTTTTTAACCATTTAAAAGAAACTACACCCATTCTTTATTCTCTACCCAAAAAACAAAGGAGAAAATGACAAGTACATGGAATTATGCATGGTTAATTAACCATGTATTTCTATTACTTTGCTCCGATTGTGACGGCAACGGCGTCTAAAATATAGAAAACGATGAACGAAAAAAGCTAACCTTAATTAAATCACTCCTAGCTAATTTTTATTAATTATTATTACGTCTTTGTTTAAATTTAAATTTTAAATTTTGCTTACCTAATTATTACTTGTCCTCTTGCATGGTTAAATTGCTAAAAATTATGAAAAGCAAATCATGTGTTCTTATTTTTTTGAAGAATACGTTAATGATTATAATTTGTTGTAGTCAGCGCACTTGATAAGCAAAATCTGACTTTGCTCAATTGAATATAATGCAATAAAAAGTATTTTGAATTAAAATTGATTTCAAGAAATTGAGACATTGTGTTTTTGTATATTGCTTCTGCTTGCACGCAATTTTCTTTGCTAATCGCCACCTTTTTGTACATTTCTCGTGCTATAGAAACCTCCAAAACTACAAACATTATTATTTTGTACAAAACCACAACTACCAACTAACAACATCAAGTGATCAATTTCCCCTTGTTCTGTCGGTTAGCTGCGTTTAGTAGAGCGGTGTGGTAGCGGTACGATTGACACTGTTTAGCAACTGTACAGATGAGATTACACTGTACAAATTAGATTAGGTACTGTATAGATGAGATTATTAGAGCAGCGATCGAAACGGAACATACACTTAAGCTCCGTTTAGACCCAAAACAGTGGTGAAACGGTTACAGATACACGACCTAAGTCAATTGAAATGATCTCAATGTTTTTTTAAATAAAGTCTTAATTCCGAGTCTTATAAATAAAAAACAAAAAATTCGAAAAAGTTTCCCATTTAAACTGACGAGAATACGAGACTCAACTTTGAATTAGTCAAAACTCAATACCGGCCGGGAGGTTTATTCTAAAAACAAAATTGTAGCTTTGACATGAACTAAATTAACTAAGAAATCTTGATTGTCCTTCCAAAGAATATGTTATATATTAACTTATTATATTATCCAAGTGTTGACAAAGATGATTTCTCTTTTTACTGGCTATACGTACTGGCTAGGATATTAAAGCTATGTGGGTAAATCAATTTTCACATGCCAAGCTCGTAGTAATTTGTCCATTCATATTCCTAATTTAATGGAGTTTGTATGTACTACTACTCCTGCATCAGATGAATATGGAATGGTAATTAATTGAACTTACATATTTGATCAAGGATTTTTTTTGTCTATATAATATATCTCGATATTTACAATGTTATATTATTTAAACAACTAAACTCATTAATTAATAATTGAGTTAAATTCTGGCAAAAAATATTAATTGAGTTAAATATTTACATTACAAACATGCATTTAGACGATCTAATTAGATTCAATCTAAAGAATTAGAAATTGCACCGAAACTTTTAGTCCATATTTGGATATTTACCCATTTAGATATGCATATGAAATCCTATCTTATTTTTAATGGAAAAAAAAGATATATACATATGAATTAGATTTATTTATGAGATTGTTATTGGTCCTTAGAATCTATGATAACGTGGGTGTATCTTATTTTTTTATAATTTTCTTTCATACTAAATCTCAGGTATATCACATTTGATTCCAACTTTTCGAACTTGATATGTTTAATGTGCATTGAATTGCTCCTCATGTTCAACATAATAAACGTTGTCTATCGATCTAATTAATAGTAATTTTCCAATTCATAAAGTTCTTTTTTTTTTTTATAAACTGTGGCTACCACACATTAATCTGCTAATTACATCAATTATAGTTTAGATTAAGTATACCCAAACTTAATAATAATCATATAAAAAAATTAATTTCGTGTAAAAGCTGCTTAACCCCCAATATTAATATATCTCTTATATAGATGGATTCTTGTTCTTTTCTTATTCTTGAGCTATGTGTGCCGCAATATGTTCATCAAAAAGTTGACTGAATACATACTTTATAATCTTATAGATTAGGTATACCTTTAATCCATTAATTGTTGCCCAAGAAACACATAAAAAAGTTGAAGTCATTGGTGACGTTGGATTACTTATTTGTGTATAATTGGATTCAGCGGGGAAAAATGTTCTAACTCCTTGCCTAGGTAAAGATTTGTCAAATAAGATAGGCATTTTGGAAGCTTTTAAAACGAAGAACAAGCCATTATCCAAATGAACAACTTAATAGGGTAATTAACTAACCATTTTTTTAATATTATTAAGTTACATGTAATTAATAATCCAAATTAATTAGAAAAATACAAAAAGAGATCCAAATTATATATAATATATTACAATCCAATTAAATTATCATTACAGGTTAATTCAGTTTATGTTGGATCTTTGCTCATAAGATTTGGAGTTCAAATTTTGTTGAAATTGCATGGGTGATTTGTAAATTCACGGTAAGTCCACTTACCTAAACTTTTTCATTAAGAAAATAACTATTTTTGTATTTAGAAAATTGATGACCAATTTAAGTATTAAGGGATTAATTATTTAGATAGTCTTTTAATCATTTCCAAAAATGCACAATACATCGGCGGTGGAGTTTAGCAGATTACACAAGCGGGTTTTGAAAGGTGACATGTGTCTTCTAGGGACTAGATTGAAATATTTAAAACTTAAAAAAATGGACATGTGTCAACTTCACAACCTGCTTGTGGAGTCCAAAATTTACACCGCCGGTGTATCAAATAATACCCTTCTAAAAAATGTTATTTAACTTAAACTTGTGCCATATTTTAGTTGAATTAATAATAGAGTTGATAATTCGTTGTTAGTTTGCTACTAAGCTGTTTGGTCAAAAATCAAAATATAATTCTCATTTTGTTAGTTCAGCCGTTATTTAATTCAAATACTTGATTCAAAGTCAATTTCTATTTTCTCCATTTGGACCAAATAAAATGTTCTTGGTCCATATCAGACCACCATAATTTTGTTCAATTTTTAGCAATTTTAAGATTTGTTGTATCAAAAGTTCAAAACCTCACATCCACCCTGGGGTTTCAGCTTCACACAGAGATTAGATCATTAGAAAACCTTAGTTTTTTTTTTTTTAGAAAATTATTTAGACAAAATGATCGAAGTCAATGTCTCCCTTATTCTATTTTCTGTTTGGACTTTGGACCCACTCCAAAATTGGTAGATTGACCCAATGAGAACAGAAGACTTTTAGGCCCAAAACGAATTTACAAACTACAATCAAAATCCTTCATTGAAAGAATGATTAGAATCAAGAGTGCAATGCAAAGGAAGAATTGGCCCAATTGGTCTAATTTGGTTTAGCCATGGAATAGCCAGTAAGCTTTGAGTAAAAACTAGCCCATTTTGAGGGCTTGCTCATATAGAGAGAGTATGTTAGATTTTTTTTTTTGGTGAAAACAACCAAAAAGCTAACTACTAGCTATGAATAAAATCCCGAGGGAAAGACACTCCCTTAGTATCAGTATCCAAAAGATTCAACATTACATTAGGTGGAGCATGTAGTAACTCGAAATCATTATCCAAATCACAAGCAGCATTTGCCAACCAGTCAACACAAAAATTACCTTCTCAATATATGTGTTGTAAAGCGCATCTTCAGTCTCTACTCAATAATGAGCTGATAAGATAGCCAATAGAATGAGAATCGACATCACCTTTCTGAATTAAATCTATAGAAACAAGTGCATTTGTTTCACAAACAACTAAAGTTTGGTGTGGGTCTGGTATGGGTACCCTTGCAAAGTAGTGAAGGTTGGTCATAATATAAGTGAAAAGAGCATCATGCTTTTCATCTCATAAGAAGTTGAATGCCTCTTATGTAAGGTCTCGATTTTGAGTATTATAGAATATAGTCCAATCTTAAAATTTAAACTCATTTCATTTATAGTAGATTTCGATGTTTGTGTGATGTTTGAATTCGAGACGTAACAGGTTCAGACAAACTCATTCCTCAAGCAATCAGATGAGTATATATTATAGGAATAAGTATAGATTAGAAACACGATCATATTTAAACCTATAAACAATGAAGTCGAGTCAAACCTCAAATGAAATTCATGATTTTTCTTTCGAAATTATAACAAAAAAAAATCGAGCCGAACCCAATTGGATTAGTCAGAGTAAAGTTCTAGATATCAGATAAGCTAAAAAAAAAAAATCCGAGCTGAACCTAACCGGGCTTGAACATCAACCCTTCCACGACCATAATAAAGTAAATGGCTTTAGTTCAAATGTTTTGGATTGGGCTAGGCTGATAGAAAACACCTTGGGCCCGAATTTTCTGTGAAATTTTCCTGAAACAAAAAATGGAAAAAAGAAGGCTGGGAAACCTTATAAGAGGGGATCCAGAAGCAGGTTTTTCCTTGTGCCTAGCCCTTCCATTCTTACGCCATAGCTCTGTGCTTCGCCTGACTGACTCCCAGGCTCCTTGTAAAACAATAATAATAATTTCTTCTTATTTCCCTAACAATTTCATTTTCCCATCCATAATCTCACTCAGAGCCCAGGGTTAGGAGGTGTGGATTTACGCTATCAATTCCCGAATTCCACTTTATATACTATCAAAATTGCAGCAGCGTTTTTCCCACCTGTATCTTGACTACCGCCATTTCTTTTGTCTGTACATTCTGATCCCAAAAACGATACCCAGAAAATTAGGAAAGAACCCAAGTTGTCTTTTTCTTTATTTGGGTTGTTGTAGATTTGTAAGAGGATTTAAGGTTTTTTTTCTTTTGTTTTTGTTTAGAGATCAAAAGGGATTTCTTTTCTTCATAAATTTGTGTTTCAATTGTAAGTAAAAGAGGGGAAAAATGGATAAGAAAAGGATTGCGGTTCCACTTGTATGCCATGGCCATTCACGTCCCGTTGTGGATCTTTTTTACAGTCCTGTTACTCCAGATGGCTTCTTTCTCATTAGTGCCAGCAAAGGTAATTTGCTATTTTAGTTGTTCTAAGATTATTCTTTTCAGTAAATTGCTCTATGCTTTGTTCTTTATTTGTTGTATCTGGAAATGGGTTAGTATAGAAAGTAATCAATTATCTTGAAATGCAATTCTTTTGGTAGGTTTTTCAGGTTAAGCTTTAGTCTGCATTCAATTGATTGTCTGTTTATTCATGGTGGCAATAATTTGTATAGTATATAAATGTTAAGACCTTAATTATTCATTAGAGGGATACTTTGATGATTGGTTTCATGCTCATAACAATGATTCTTTACGCATCTGGTACAGATTCCAGTCCCATGCTGAGGAATGGAGAGACTGGAGATTGGATAGGAACGTTTGAAGGACACAAGGGTGCTGTTTGGAGTGTTTGCTTGGATACAAATGCTTTACGTGCTGCTTCCGGTTCTGCTGACTTTACTGCGTATGTGATTACTTCTTGAGCTCCCCTTGCTTCTCATATGTTATAGATAACTGGTCATGCTTGATGCTTCAATCCATGCCATAGTAGTTTGAATTTAGATCTTTTAATTGGAGTGCCATCTATTGTTCCATCTACTGTTTCTGGATGGCATTGTTCTATCATCAAAAGTTGACATATCCTGTGAAATGTATTTCCTTTTGCAGGAAAGTATGGGATGCACTAACAGGTGATGAATTGCACTCATTTGAACACAAGCATATAGTTCGAGCATGTGCTTTTTCAGAGGTAAAGTTGTTTCATTCATTCTGTTTAAACTTTCATTTACAGATATTCAGTTGTGTTATTAGGGTACTGTATATATGATGCTATATGGTAGGGAAAATGGATGAAAGATGTGGTTGTTGAACTTTGTAATAGCTTATGTGGGTACAAAAATCACCAATCTTTTGATAAACAGATATTAACATGATAAAGTAGACAGGTTGTTGAAATGATTTCTAGGTTTCTAGCTCACTATGGCCATTATCAAATGCTTCTGTGAAACCCTTGCAATTCTGTGAATAGTATTACCTATTTCTAAGTTCAAGCTAGCAGTGCATTAGTTCTTAGGTGGCTTCTCCTGTATTCTTTGTTGCCTTGATAAATATATGCTAAGTGCTAACCATAATTGAATTCTGAAGGAATGGTCAACTTGTAATGGTTGGTTATCATAACTATCATAACCTCCTCCTTTCATTACAGTTCATTACAAGATGTCAACTAATAAGCATCACAATAGTCAATAGGTTATTCGGTTACATGATTAATATGGCCAAACACTGAGCAATCAGGGAACTTCTGCCTTTTCCGGTGTTACAGATTTATGTGGAGCTTTTGTCCACAGTTGAAGCAATAGGGTTACTGCTAATTTATAGTACTATAGAAAGCCATAGTAGTAACAATTTCTGAAGATGTAACTGCATTTTGTTCAAATACAAAGTCATGGGAGCCACGCTGAAACTTGGGATTCATGTAAAGCTAGTTAGAGTGCTTGGTTGGCTTTCTTGTATCATTAATCACTGTTTTTGGCCAAGTACCATAATTATTTAGCACCCATTTTGTGTTTTTAGATTGTTATTCTTAGTTATTCATCTCATTCAAGGGATTTTGGCTCGCTAACAGGACACACACCTTCTACTGACTGGAGGAATCGAGAAAGTTCTCCGTATCTATGATTTGAATCGGCCAGATGCGCCTCCAAGAGAAGTGGACAAATCTCCTGGTTCAATCAGAACTGTTGCATGGATGCACAGTGACCAGACAATCTTAAGTTCATGCACTGATATGGGGGGTGTGAGGTACATCTCTTGCCACATCTGGATGTTCTGTAATGTAATGTCTCCGATATATGTGGTTCATTGTTCCTAATAAAAATAAGTACTTTTTTACTTGCATTTTTATACTCCGTGTTTGTGATGGTTTTTATCTTGTCTATAAACAGTATAGGATCACTTTAAAATCCTTTCGCACTTCCTGATACCACAATATATCTTTTAGAAGTCTTGCTATAAAATATTGGGATGCTTGAATTTCAGTTTGGGCAAGGGTTGTAAAGGTGTTTATATATATAACCCCTACATTTATAATAATTTGTAGATGCTTGCCTGCTTGTTGATTTAATAACTTCTTACTTGTTCCAAAGTATTTAACTATACGAGCTTACCCAAAGACAGTTAGTCTGCTAGACTGCTTCTCTTTCTATATATATATATACCTGTCCTATTACTGATTTTTGTTAGTGACTCTACAGACTATGGGATGTAAGGAGTGGTAAAATAGTTCAAACACTTGAGACCAAGTCATCTGTGACCAGTGCTGAAGTGAGTCAAGATGGTCGATACATCACAACTGCCGATGGGTCTACTGTTAAGTTCTGGGATGCTAATCAGTAAGTTCTGACTTGCAAGTCAGATTTTTTTGTTTGTTTGAGCTATAATTTCTGCTTTTCTGATTACAATATGCTGTGCATTATATGCCTCTACTGCAGCTTTGGGTTGGTACAGAGCTACAACATGCCATGCACAGTTGAATCAGCTTCGTTGGAGCCCAAGTATGGAAATAAATTCGCTGCTGGAGGGGAAGATATGTGGGTTCGCGTTTTTGATTTCCATACTGGGGAAGAAATAGGTATGTTCTCTAGTAAATATAGGAGTAAATTGCATGTGTAGATTGTGCTTGAATTTAAATAAGATATGTGATATTACCCTAATAATTCCATAAATACTATAGAAAAGATTTGCGGCTGTGGGTTTGTTCAGTAGATTTTGTGCTTCAATTCATATACCATACTTGATCTGGCATTTCCTATTTCTATTTCCTTATGGTAACTTGTATTTACCTGTACTTACTGATTTACATTTTGGTTTGCAGCATGCAATAAGGGTCACCATGGTCCTGTACATTGCGTGCGTTTCTCACCAGGAGGGGAATCATATGCCTCAGGTTCTGAGGATGGAACTATTAGAATCTGGCAGACAGGTCCTTTGACTCACGATGACACCGAATCAGTTGCAGCAAATGGGACAGTCGGAAAGGTGAAGGTATCTGCAGAAGATGTTTCGCGCAAGATTGAGGGCTTCCATATTGCAGAAGAGGGCAAGACCAAAGAAAAAGAGACAGTAAATGAGTAACTTGGGTGTCGTTTCGACTTTCAAGCTTTATCTCTGCAAGCATAAATCTCATTAAGGCCAAAATCTACTAGATAGTTTTTGTTATCAGAGACCGGAGATAGATAAACCTGACCATTTTCTTTTTGTAAAATTTATAGTTTTGGTGAATTTAGCTTATGTAGACTTATACCAAAATGTTTTGTCATAGTTATAATGGTATCTAAAGTCAAGTTTATGCTCCCCTCTGCATTTTATGGATATTAGTCCACTAGTTACTATGATAAAGTTTAAATATTAGGGTAATAATAACTAATATTAGTTTATCAATGAAATTAGTATTTATTTTAAGGGGCAAGTCCAACATTTTAAGCTACTGTTTTTTTTTTTTTTGCCAAATTTTAAGCTATGGTTTTGATGCATTTAATATTGTTAAATTTATACTTAGTTCCAAAATAAATCTTTATTTATTTATACTATTTTCCATGAATTCTCTCGTTGCAAAGATACCTTATCACTAACTTTGAGGAGTGAAACAGCATAGCCATAGACCAATTCCCATGGCTAAGTAAACAAAATCTACTGTATATTTTATTTTCTGAAATAAGAAAACAAATATATATATATAATAATTAAAAATGAAATAAATTTAAAAAAATAAATCAATAAAAGGAAATTAATAGTATTTTATTTTAAAAAATAAAATAAAAATCCTACTAACATTTACCAGTGTCGTAATTTTACAGAAACAGAAGGGTTAATTCGGTAAAGGAAGCCCATATAAAGTATCCCTTTCCTTTGTGATCCGAGTCATCTCTCTCCCGTTTGCTTTGCTTCAAATCTTTCTTCGAAACGACTCAAACTTCTCTCTGTTTCTTATCTCTGAGACCCCAAAAACATTGTCTTCCATACTTAAACCACACAAATTTTCTCTCTTTTTCATTGTTTGAATCTCTAAAATCTTGGGTTGGTTTTTGTGTTTGGCGGGAAAGATGTCTGGAAAAGGCGCGAAAGGTTTGATTATGGGCAAAAGCTCTGCTGCTGCCAACAAGGACAAAGACAAGAAAAAACCCATCTCTCGTTCTTCTAGAGCTGGCCTCCAGGTTGGTTGATCTTTCTTTTCTTCTTTATAAATTTTTCGTTTTCTTTTGTTTTCTTGTTAATTGTGTTTTCTTTGACATTTTTGTTTAGGGATATGATGCGATTTTAGCCGAGTGCTTGATGAATATGATTTGATAAAGATAAAGAATTGATCTAGCTTCTTAGTGATTGCAGTAGGAATCTGCTTTCTGTTTGGGTGTTGAATTGGTGTTTAATTAACTAATGAATGTTAATGATTTTTTAAATAACACATTAGCAAGAAAATCTGTAGTTGATAGCTGATCAGTTCACTAAGTTTCCCAATGTTCTTTTGAGTTATTCATTCTTCACAGGTTAGAGAATTATAGTGAACTTGTAGTGTTCAAATGATACTGCTCTATATTATTTGTCTGTAATATCTTACCAAGTTAAATGAAAACGAAATTGGAGTTCAATAATGGACATTAGACCTCTGACCTGTGGCTAAATTTGATTAGTATATGTTCAAGTTCAATGACCGCAGTAATCGAAATTGGAATGGCTGAAAATCCCTCTAATTATTGGTGTATGCTTTGTGTTTGAAGAAAGTTTTATTGTAGGATGGATAGTGTATTGGGATTGTTGAAACACCCCACTGACCACTCAGACAAAGTAATAAATGCGCATGCGAATAAAAACTACGCAGGAAATGTAGCGAAACACGCTTAAGAAATTGAATGCAAAAGTAATATTATGTGGTACAGCTTTAAGTTTACATAAATCCTGATTTAGGCTTAAAGCCGAACCATGTAAATCCAGTGTCCTTAGTTTTAACTAATATAATTACTTAACATTTAATTTCTTGTGCTTGTTTGGCTATGTTTCTTGTGTATTTATTTGCATGTTATGTGTTTTAGATTATCTGGCCCAGGTTTTTCAGCAAGATGTTTGGACTACCAGGTCCCAGAGATCTGCATATATTCATATATTGTTCACTTGTACCTAGTCGGTTTAATGGTTAAGATGATCTTAAAGTGTTGCTCCAATTATATATGGCACAAAAGAATGGGCATTTTGTTACAGTCTATAGTTGCCTCTTTACTTCAGTGTTATGTCTGGGATTAAATATGAAATGTGCTCTTGCGGTGGTTATTCTGTGTTTTCCTTAAATTTTGATCTGTTTTGAATCTTTGGCGCTGGAAGTGGTATTCCTTCTATTGTTTTGGACTATGCACTTTTTTCTGTTTTGATTGATTAGCATCACTTTTGACAATTGCTGTTCCTGAATCACTACGTTGGACATCACTATAGGTTAGAGTAGCATGCTCTGTTTTCCTTCATTTGTTAAATTTTGTTATAATATGTAACATGCAGTTCCCAGTGGGTCGTATCCACCGTCTACTAAAGTCGAGGACCACAGCACATGGTAGAGTAGGAGCCACTGCTGCCGTTTATTCAGCTGCTATCCTGGAATATTTGACTGCAGAGGTATTGGAGTTGGCTGGAAATGCAAGCAAGGATCTTAAGGTGAAACGTATTACCCCGAGACATTTACAGCTTGCTATCCGTGGTGATGAAGAACTCGATACCCTGATCAAGGGAACCATTGCTGGTGGTGGTGTGATCCCTCATATCCACAAATCACTCATCAACAAGTCATCCAAGGACTAGACTATGATGGGTTATTGCTTTTAGAGATCTGCCAAGTCTCGATCTCAGCTGCGTTCCATTGGTGTGATCCTGAGACCCAAATCATGGATTTGTTAGTTTCTGCTATGAAAGTTAGCTCATGCATTTATGTGTTACTGGTTAATTAATTAGTTTCACTTATGCCTGATCATTTAGCTGCTCAACTTGGTTTGATTTTTGGTCTTTTTCTTTTCCTTAAATGCCGGTATTGGCATTGAAATTATATAGCAGATTGATTTAGTGGCCGGTTAACATATATGACCAGCATAGGTTTATTAATGTATTGTAAGATTAGATTCTATTTGAGATTTAGCAAATAATATCAAGATATCCTCATGTATTCAAGCTGCTTTCTGTTTGCTGAGCATGCCAAATGGATGCCTTAATGAGTCCAACGAAGGTATCAAATTGAAATGATTCTCGTTAGTCGTCTTGTTATTGTTTGAAAAATGTCCTCATATATAAAAATTAAAAAGTTGGCCAATCCAGAGGATCAATTTGCTCAAATTTCTTGTTTAAAGACGTAAACAAGAATCTCCACATATTTCATTTTTCCCAATCTTCTGCTCATATTTACCTGAATAACATAAGTGGGAGCAGCAATTTTATGGTAGAAAAGATTAAAAGGAAATAGTCATATAAAGAATTAGAAGGCATCAGTCTAAAATGCTGTTCTAAAATAAATTAGTTACAACTTCCACCCAACTCCACTCTGGATCATAGGATGAGAAACAAAATAGTCTAGCCTCTCATATGGTGATCTCAGTAAAAAATGCTCAGTAATGTTCCCATAACACCCAAGAATCAATGCAATCCGAAGTTGTTACACCATGAATCAATCCCACACATGAATAACTTAAATCTAGGTATTAAATCTGAGATGTCATGCACTCAATGCTAAAACTACTACTCATCCTGTCTAATGAAAAGGATGAATGACAAAAGGTGAGAAAGCATTACAATGAACCTGCAGCAACTAGTTCTGGAATTTAGATGGCTGAGATTCTTGGGACATCAACGGGGAACTTATGGATCTCGTCCATCCATGGGTTTTTCTCCTTTGCAGGATTTATTGTCCTCAAAGCCTTCCACACTGCACTGTTACACTTGAATCCGGAACCAAATGCAATTTGCCATGTTCTGTCTCCCTTCCTAATCCTACCCTTAGCTTCTGAATAAGCCAATTCATACCAAAGAGAACTGCTGGATGTATTGCCGAATCGGTAAAGAGTCATTCTTGATGGTTCCATGTGCCATTCAGACAGCTGCAAATTCTTCTCCAATTCATCCAAAACAGCTCTTCCTCCAGCATGAATGCAGAAGTGCTCAAAGGCTAGTTTGAAATCAGGAATGTATGGCTTAACTTTCATTTTAAGTAGTTTCTTCCCAACCAATGTTGCAAAGAAAAGCAGTTGCTCAGACATGGGCAAAACCAGAGGCCCCAATGTGGTGATGTTGGTCTTTAAAGCATCACCGGCAACTGCCATGAGATCTTTTGACAATGTAACTCCGACCTTCCCTGTGGAGTCTTCTTCCTGGGTAACACAGGCAAAGCACTTATCATCAGCTCCCTTGTGGGTGCGAACAGTGTGAACCAATTGGTATTTTGATCTTCTTCTGTCAGAGCGTCTATTTGAGAGCAGTATTGCAGCCCCTCCCATCCTAAACAAGCAGTTTGAAACAAGTTTTGAGCGATCATTCCCGAAGTACCAGTTCAAGGTGATGTTCTCCATACTGATAACCAATGCATAGGAGTTGGGATGGACTTGAAGAAGATGCTTCGCAAGATCTATCGAGATCAAACCTGCACTGCAGCCCATTCCTCCTAAATTGTAACTTTGTATATTCCCGCGAAGCTTGTAATGGTTGATAACCATGGCAGACAATGACGGTGTTGGATTGAACAAGCTACAATTAACAACTAAAACTCCAATATCCTTGGGGTTTACACCGGTCTTAGCTAAAAGCTCATCAATAGCACCAAACATAACAGCCTCTGCTTCTTTTCTAGCTTCTTGCATTGATGGGTTAGGGGGGATATTGAGGACTGCTTCTGGAAGGTATGTTGAATCCCCAAGCCCAGATCTTTCAAGGATCTTACGCTGAAACTCAAGATTCTCCTCTGTAAATGTACCAGTCATTCTAGACTGATCCATGAAAATCCTCTTTGTGCACTTCCGAGCTTCATCCGGTTTGTAGCAAGCAAAATTGACAAGGTAAACAGGACGGGGACGGGTTAGAAAGTAGAGGGTCGATAGAAAAACGAGAAGAGTCGAGCAGATGATAACGGAGATGAGGTTGTATTGAAGATGCTCCCAAAGATCATAAAGGTCCTTGATAGAAAATGTTGAGAGCTGTGCAGCTATTATAACTACCAGAGGGGTTAGGAAGAGGTACATTCCATGGGTGATTAGGTAATGGTATCCAAGCTTCACATACTTTAGCTTAACGGATTTCTTAAAATCGGGAAGGTTTCGAGATGATGATGGGTTCAAAGGTTGTTGTTCTGGTTTTATCTCAGCCATATTTTTTCCTGCAAAAAAATTAACTATAATTGTATTAGATTCAAATGTGAAAACCAATTATAGAAATAAATAAATATAAAAAAGGGACAATTTTGAACCAAAAAAGGTGCAGAGACGGCAAAACAAAAGAAGTATAAAGAAAAGTAGGATCTTTCAAAGCAAAGGTATAACTGAACCAGAAATTTCAAGTTTTCAACAGGTTTTTCCTTTTTTTCCCCTAAACTTTATGGCTATCTACTCTAAGACCCAGCCTAGAATCTAACTACAAAATGATAAAAGATGTGCATTGCCGGAGGAAAATCATGAAGTTACTCCTTCTTCTAAATTTGTGTCACCAAAAAAAATTCCTCTCTTTTTTTTTTTTTTTCGAGTTTCAACATCAAATCTAACTAGAATTCAGCAAACCCAGATCAGAATTTCACATCGACATAGATTATGGCAACTGATAGTGAGGAAAAACATAAAACCCAGATCAGCATTTGAATCAAAACACAAACTTTTTTTTCCCAATAATTCAAACCAATCAGCTAAAGAAAAGACCAGATAGAAAAGAACCCAGATCATAATTCACACTTAAACAACATTAAATCAACTATCTATGGTAATGAATTTAAAAGAAAAAAAATCCAGATTTAAATAAAAAAAAACTCACCTTGAACCCCCAAAAAGCTACCAATGGGGCGCTTGAAATGGTGAATCTATGAGAGGAACGCCACGCCACAGAGACAGAGAGGAAGAGAGAGAAATGGGTAAAGAAAAAAAATGAAAATACACTATAAATAGGAGGCGCGTAAGTATGTCAAAAAGAAAAGAGAGATCAACGGATATTAAAAAAGTTCGAAAGGAATCAACTACACTAAAATATTAAAAAATTATCAATTTTTTTACGAAACTTCCTTTTTTTTTTTTGGGTGGCTAAAATAAGAAGGAACGTGAAGAGAAATGGGATATTGGAAAATGCTGAGAAAACCAACAAAGAAATTGGCGCAATGGACGCGTTTCTTGAAGAGGCGGCGCCGTCTGGAATTTGCAGTCGTTTTGACCGTGTTCCTCTCCTTCTCTCGGAGTTCACGGTCAGTAAAAACGTTGTCGTTTTGTATATCAGACGGCTCCTATTGGTTTACACTTCCTCTTCTTCAGCACGACCAGTTGCTGCCTGCCAGATTTTTTGTTTGCTGGCCACAGCTATTGCTTTCGCTTCCTTCCTCAAACTTTTAAATTTCAAATTGGAAATATAGAAAAAAAAAAAAAAAATCACAATATTTTATAGTATTATTTTATTTTTATGGTAATGGAATAGTCCAAGTTAAAAGGAAAAGGAAGAAGGGAAATTAGAGTTGAATTCAAAATCTTTCTTTTTGAGGGTTGCTTGTGATAGATTGTTTAAATGTGTCAAAGTCTTCTAGAAATGTGATACTACATACTTGAATTGTCAATTTATATTGCTTTGTTTGATATCAATAATGTATATCATATTAAAGATTTTTATTGTCAAAAAGATTTTTTTATGTAAGATATATCCTATAAAAAAATAGAGTAATTATTTGATACACTAGTTGTGTAAATTTTGGACTTCACAAGCGGATTGTGGAGTTGATACATGTCAATTTTTTTTAATTAATTAAGTCTTAAATATTTCAATCTATTCGCTAGAGGATACATATCACCGTTCAGAACTCATTTGTGTAGTCTGTTAAACTCCACTAACAGTGTATTGTATATTTAACCTAAAAAATATATTAAATCTTAATTTTATCATAATATAGAAAAATTTAAAATTCACCCCCAAAAAGTTTATGATAAGTTTTAACTTTAGTACATTCATTACGATAGAGTTTTGATGGTTGTAATTACATCCACATATAACAATCTTTTTATTTTTCAAAATTTTCATACACATGACATGTAACATGTTGTTGGTTTATATATAAGTATTAATGGAACTTTTTTCATGTGAAAACTTACCTAACAATAACACATATTGTTTGATAAAAATCTTTTCACTTTTTTTTGAGTGGAAGACAATTATGTATCCCTTTTGGATTTACAAAAAGACACTTGTATATGAGGTGGGGGTAAAGTGTTGGAATTAGATTCTACTTTCTCCAACACTATGCCAAATGGCAAATTTCATAAATAATCTTCTTTTTTTCTTTTGGAAAATTTTTAATTTTTAATTTTTTTTAATTTCATAAATTTTTACAATATTGCAATAAATAATTTAAGTTCTAAAAGGGTTTAATAGTTTTGGGCACATGGAAACCAACTGGAAAGTCACATGAATTTGCTTTGTTTGTCTGCTTGGCCTTATCCATGTGGCTATCTAACTATAATTCTTTAGGGGTCCATGACCATGACCATGACCATGACCATCCATTGTCTAGCTGTGTTTTTTCGACATATAAATGAGGCTTACGTGCAATTTTCGAACATGAGAATCTGCTTTAACTCAAGTCAAAACATGTTGTCTGGTCTTAATTAAGTTCTTATTTACTTGTCCTCCTCTACAAATTTGATTGTTGAGATAATTTGTACATTCTTTTGTATAAATAGATTAAATGCTACTATATGTGTTTTAGTCTTTTTGGCAACGCCAACTCTTTTGGGGAAAGTTGATTCTGAAGTACATTACAATATTAATCTGCTAACTAATCCCAAAACTGAATTCGTCAAAGTCAAATTAGCACTTCATTTTCCTTTCAATCCCTATTTATCCATTAAAAGAAAGGCAGAAAATTAATGTACTATCAATAAATAAATATTAGTAACAATTTTTTAAGGATATGGTTTATGTCATTATATAGACGGTATTGTCATCCATAAAATTGCAGTCCCAACAAGTCCGCCGGCAAAGAAAACTAGCTATAGATATTTTTTACTCGGTTCGACTCAGATTAGTCGGGTCTCAATGTGGCTATATCAAAACTCGGGGGTTAACTGTTCTGTATTTGTTGATGTACTAAGTCTAATACTATGCTTTCAGCCAAACATTGTATGTATTAATATTGTCGTTACATATCTGGAAGAATTAATATTAAACTGCTTTTCGTTAATCCAAGCTGAGCACTTCATTAATTCTCTTCGATCCATCCATGCAGAGAAATCAGTAGCTAAAACAGGTAAATAAGTTAACAAGCCAAATAATTAGCATGAATTGGAAACCTCGATATTGTATATATTTTTAAAGTTTTGATTCGAGAGCTATAGGCTAGCTGCCTAGCTCATTGATTCCATTTGAATTTTGATATTTTTTTTAAAGAAAACTTTGAATTCATTTCATCAATTGGAAAAATTCGGATTACAAATGGCAGGAGGTAAACTCCTACACCATACACGATCACTTTATTGAACAATTATCAAAAAGAGACATCAACTCCCGAATTTCAAAATCAAACAAGCACCTCCCCATCCCACCGGAGGTTTTTTCGCAATCTCCACAACCGCAAGAAGACAATCACTCTCAAATATATGCAATCCATAATGTTATGTTCCAGTGCCATCTCGAATCCGAATAGTATGGCATGTACCTCAGCAAATCATAATCAATAATTTAGATGATATAGGTTCACTACCACAAAACCAGCAAGCATTAAAAACATTTTATTCATGACATACAAATTAACTTACACAACTCACACATACAATATGGAAAGACAATTAATTACACAAAATGACAAATTACAAATTATATAAGAGAGCTGCACATATATATTTGCAGCACGCTATATAGCTTGGGGAAGAAAATTAAAACCCCTTTATTTTATCAGTATAATAATTACTTAATTTAAAATTGATAATTATCATGATTATGAATACCAATTATGATATATATATATGTGTGTATTACTGAGCGTCGACGACGCAGTCAGGAGAGGTGGAGAAGGTGATGTTGTAATCAATGTTGCACTTTGCAGGAAGGGTTGGAAGCCATCCGTCAAGAGATTTACTTGTATACTTTGGCATTAAGCATTTGCAAAGCCGATAACCTTTGGACAGATTCTCTCTTTCAAGCCTCTTCACTTTGGCAATCTTTTTGCAGCAACGCTCCGATGGTTTATAATCATAAAGCCCCCTCAAAAATTGATTGATGCATGGATCGAGTTGCTTTTTCATGTATTTGCAAAATTCATATTCAGCTTGATCCATGTAATCGGTGTCGAGGCCAGGGACGGCGGCCGCCGTGGCCCTTGGAACCATAACCACCAACATGGTCGCCACCACTGCTACTATGACACAAACAAGCTTCAACAAATTCTTAGGGTTAGGGGTAGCCATGCATATATATTCAAAATGAAAATTAATGCTAAAAATGCTTTTCTTTCTTTTGGGACAATAATTGTTAGAGTAGTTAGTTGTTAGTTATAGTCCGTTAGTCTGTTACTAATTTGTTTACTAACCTATGGTCAAGTTATAGTTAATCTATGGTTAATCTATGGTTAAGTAATAGTTAGTTATAGGTTAATTGTATATATAAGCTAAGCCACTGTATGTAATTGATGATCTTTTCTGTTGTTTTTACAATGATCAAATGTATGGTTTGATAACAGAGAAATTCTCTTACTTTTTCTGCATCTTTTTCTTCTTGTGAGGAAACGGTTATTGTTTCTTCATTTTCTTAGCAATTTTCTTTCTTTTTCTTCTTACCTCAACAGGTTCTTGGTTCATTTTTCTTCAATCTTTTAGCTATCTTTTCATTGATTAATGGCTTCTGCTTCTACTAAGCCAGAGGAATTGCCCTCTAGTCATTACTTCATTCATTCCAAGCGAAAATCCATTTGTGGTTCTTAGGGATGTCAACGGGTAGGGTACCCGTCATTTTGACGATACTCGTACCCTAACCCTATAAAATTTCAGGGTACCCGAACCCTACATATACCCGGTATTTTTTACAACCCTCCTACCCGAACCCTACCCTATAAAATTTCTACTACCCATTAACTACCCGATACCCGATAATTACCCGATTAAATTCAAAGTCAAAGTCAACAAATATAATAAAACTTAAAATTTTGTTCATATATGGTAGCCATTACAGAGAGCAAATCGAGTCCTTCAACATCAAACAATTTTCAGAAACATTACATAATATTCAGAAACATTACATAGGATGAATTACAATCCAAATGCAAACTCTTCTTTATCCAAAATTTAAAAGATATCCATAAGCCAGGCTAATTTTGATGATGGCTTATATCATCCGAATAAGAGGAAAGATATGAATCGATACAAAGACTGAAATGCCAATTGAAAATTAAAATTGAATATTATGCAGCCCCAAGCCACTTCTTTTAAGCTCTGAATAATAACTGAAAACAAGTTAGAACTTTTAGATTTAGGCCTAAAGAAACAAATGAGGAGCCAAATGTTGTGTACCTTGTTTACAGAATCCAAGAGAGCGGCGGTGCTCGGTTGGTGGGTGCGAGATACCGTCGGTGCAGCGGTGCTCAGTCAGCCAGGGAGAGCAAAGAGGTAGGTTTTCAACAGATTTGGGTAAAAAATTGGTGAGAAAGAATTAAAAAAAAAAAAGGTTTGTCGAACTAAACTGCTTGAAGATGACGAGATCCAAGCGGAATTGGGGAAAATATTAGGTTTTGTTTAAGAGAAGAAGAAGGAGGAGGAGGAGGAGGAGTGAGGATGTGAGGGTGAGCGGCGGGTGGGTTTTGTTTTCTAAGGATTATAGGGTTTTCAATTTTTTCTTAGATTTGAGAGTTAGAGAGTATATGTTTCTGTTGTTGGTTTGATTTTACGGCAAAAACAAAGAGATGATATATATTTTTAGATTAAATTATATCAAGTAATATATTTGGTTGGGATGGCACGTGACAACTAAAAAAATTTTTACTATTTCATAGGCCAGGTTCGAGCTTCACTACTGTATATTTTCATATATATATTATATAGTATATTTTCATAATCGGGTTCGGGTTACGGGTACCCAAGGGGTGATACCTGTACCCTACCCGAACCTGAGTCGGGTACTAAATATGTTACCCGAACCCGTCCCGAACCCGATAATAGGATACCCGAACCCTATGTTATCGGGTCGGGTAGGCTCGGGTACCCGCTAAGATATTACCCGTTGACATCCCTAGTGGTTCTCGTTTCTTCAGTTCTTACTGGTCCAAATTATTACCAGTAGGAAAGAGCAATGCAAATGGCTCTGTTATCCAAGAACAAGCTCGATTTTGTTGATGGAACCATTGTGCCTCCAACCGCCACTACTGATCCTCTGTTTCTGCAATGGAAACGTTGCAACAATTAAGTCATTTCTTGGCTGGTTAATGCTGTCTCGACTTCAATTGCTCAATCCATCCTCTAGTTGGATTCTGCTCAAGCAATATGGAAAGATCTCAGGGCAAGGTTTGGCCAAACAAATTTTTTTCGAATCTGTGATTTACAAACTGAAATTCATTGTTCTACACAAGGTGTTTTATCTGTTCATAATTACTTTACTAAACTCAAGATTTTATGGGATGAGTTTCAACTTTTGCGACCTATTCCATCTTGTGCCTGTCAACCAGTTTGTTCTTGTGGTCTTTCTAAGATCAGGCAATATTCTGATAATGATCAAGTCATTACTTTTCTTAAGGGTCTAAATGAATCTTACTCTAATGTCAAGTCCCAGATCCTGCTCATGGATCATTTGCCTTCTGTGAATAAGGCCTTTTCTATGGTTATTCAACAAGAAAGATCTATCTTGCCTATTCCCACTGTTAATGTTCTTGCTGTTAAAGGAAATCCTTCCTCATCTGCTCCAAAGAAGTTCTATGATTCAGGCAAGAAACCAATTGTTTGTACTTTCTGTGGAAGAGAGGGGCATACCATTGATAAATGCTATAAAAAGCACGGTTTTCCCAATAACTTCAATCCCAATTACAAAGGGAAACATCCTGCTCATCATGCTAATGCAGTGAAGATTTTGGAAGATCCATTTTCTGTTCCTTCAATCAATGTTAATGTTCCTTCTGTTCCTGCAATGGTGCCTCAGTTGCCAGAATCTTCACATGGACACTATCAGTTCACAAAAGATCAATATGATCAGATTATGTCCATGATCCAGTCCAATCCTGCTTCAACTCATCAGGTCAATACAGCACTCACAGTTCAGAAATCTTCTGATCATTCCTCTTATGGTAACTCTTTCCCTATAAATTGTGTTCTTAATACTAAGATTTCTTTAAATGCTTTTACTAACAAGCATAATTCCATTTCAGATTGGATTATAGATACAGGTGCTACTGACCATATAACTTGTTCTCTTCAAAATTTTAAATCTGATAAACCTGTTACTAATATTTTTGTTGGATTGCCTAACAATACTAGAGTTCAAGTTACTCATGTTGGCATTGTTCAGTTTAATGCTTCCTTGATTCTTTATGATGTTCTTTATGTTCCTGAATTCACTTTCAATTTAATCTCAGTAGGAAAATTAACTTTTGACCTCAATTGTTGTTTGATTATTGTATCTTCTCACTGTGTTATACAGGATATCAATCATTGGATGATGAATGGAATTGCTAAGAGATATGATGGCCTTTACAAACTGCAACTTGATTCTTCTGCTATGCAAAATGATCTGCTTTGCCTATTGGTTCTGTTAAAAGTGTTTCTATGAAATGTTCTAATGTTGTTTCTTGTAATAATGATGCCAATTCTGTTTTGCGGCATAATCGTTTATGACATCTTTCTAATTCTAGACTGAAATTGATGATTCCTTCTACTGTTCCTGTTGATTTGTGTGAAATCTGTCATAAATCTAAGCATAAACGTTTTCCTTTTCCTATTAGTTCTTCTGTTACTCTTAATAATTTTGATCTTGTTCATGTGGATATTTGGGGAGACAACTATGCTCCTACCTTCAAAGGGCATACTTACTTTCTAACTATAGTTGATGATTTTTCTCGATTCACATGGGTTTTTCTTATGAAAAATAAATCAGAAGCTAGGACTATTGTTCAAAACTTTGTGGTTATGGCAAAAGTGCAATTTGGTGCAGATGTGAAGTGCATTAGAACTGATAATGGGCAAGAGTTCAATATGCCATCATTTTATGAATCCAAAGGTATCTTCATCAAACCTCCTGCATTAAAACTCCACAACAGAATAGCACAGTAGAAAGAAAACATCAGCATATTCTTAATGTGGCTAGGTCATTGAGATTCCAGGCTAATTTACCTATTCAATTCTGGGGAGAATGTGTTTTGCATGCAATGTTTCTTATTAACAGAATTCCCACTAAAATATTAAATAACATTACACCTTTTGAGAAACTGCATAATGAACCTCCTAATATAGAAGTATTGAGGGTTTTTGGTTCCCTAGCATTTGCATCTAATCACAGTAATATTAAAAACAAATTTGACAATAGAAGTATAAAATGCATATTTCTAGGTTTTCACCCTGAAGTAAAAGGCTACAAATTGTATGATTTACAAAATCAAAAGGTTTTCTTATCTAGAGATGTAGTATTTTATGAAAATGTTTATCCTTTTTCTGCAGATTATGCTAAAACTGACAACTTGTAGTTATCAAAGCATAATTCTGCAGAACAAGTGATATTACCAAATCTTCATAATTTTGCATATTATCATGATTCTATTGATCTTTCTAGAATTCCAAATGATACTTCAAATACAACAAACACTTCTCCTGTTCAAAACATTCTTCCAGCTGTTGAAGAATCTCAAGTTGTTGAGACAGAAACCACTCTTCCTGTTTATCAGGAACACTCAAAAACTTCACCAAATTCAACAAACACTCTCTTACCTATAAACACCATACCAATCATTCCAAACACTCAAAACATCAGTCAACCTGTTAGAAGAAGCTCCAGAAACAGAACTCGATCCTTAAGGCTTACTAATTTTGAATGCAATCATATTCAAACAAACAGAACTAGCCCTCATTCTTTATCCACAGTATTCTCTTATGATCATATTACTCCAAAACACAAAGCCTTTGCAGTTGCTATAGATCAAGACAAAGAACCACGAACCTATAAAGAAGTTGCACAGAGTCCTCAATGGCAGCAAACAATGAGTGAATAATTACAAGCTTTAGAGAAGACAAAAAACTTGGCAACTGGCTAATTTACCACCTGGAAAGCAAGCAATTGGCTGTAAATGGGTCTACAAAGTAGAAAGAAAAGCAGATGGATCAATTGAGAGGTATAAAGCAAGACTTGTTGCTAAAGGATATACATAACAAGAGGGAATTGACTACTTAGATACATTTAGTCCAATAGCCAAGATGACTACAGTTAGAACTTTGTTAGCCATAACTGCTCTAAGAGAATGGTATTTACATCAGTGTGATGTAAATACAACCATTCTTCATGGGGATTTAACAGAGGAAGTTTATATGAGACTTCCAAAAGGATATCAGCAAGGATCAAATCAGGTTTGCAGATTGGTGAAGTCCCTTTATGGTCTTAAGCAGGCCAGTCGACAATGGAACTTGAAGCTTACAGAAGCATTGATGAAGTATGGATTCTAGCAATCTCAGGCTGATCATACTTTATTTACCAAGTCTACAAATGGTAACTTTACTGCTTTACTTGTTTATGTTGATGCCATTATCATTGCAAGTAATAGTATGAAAGAAGTACTACTGTCAAAGATTATCTGCATGATCTGTTTAGTATAAAAGATCTTGGAGAGTTAAAGTTTTTTCTGGGATTAGAAGTTGCTCGTTCAAAGAAGGGTATTAATGTTTGCCAAAAGAAGTACACTATGGATTTGTTAAAGGAAATGGATTTTCAGGATTGTAAACTTGTACCATCACCAATGCTACCAGAAACAAGATTAAGCAAGGATTCTGGTGAATTTCTTGATGATATTACACAGTATAGGCAACTTGTTGGTAAGCTACAATACTTAACCACAACAAGGCCTGACATTAGCTTTGCTGTGCAGCAATTAGCTCAGTTTCTTGATAAAGCAACATCGGAACACTTGCAGGTAGCACATAGAGTGCTTCGATATCTCAAAGGAACAATTGGACAAGGAATTCTTTTCTCTTCACAAGGAAAATTTCAACTTACAGCTTATTCTGATTTAGATTGGGGAACATGTATTGATACTCGAAAGTCAGTAACTGGTTACTATGTTTTTCTTGGTGATTCCTTAATCTCACGGAAAACTAAAAAGAAAAGCACTGTTAGTAGGAGTAGCTCTAAGGTAGAATATAAAGCTTTAGCCTTAACAGTATGTGAAATTGAATGGATAACATATCTTTTGAGGGATTTGCATATTTCTCTAGCATCATCAACACCCCGAGAAGGATTAATATTGGAGTTGTGATTTGGAAGATTAACAGGGTTGGGCCTTTATATATATATATATATATACATACAGGGGCCAGCAAAACAATACAACTAATTCTCACGTCCCTTCACCTTTGAATTATTATTCTCTCAAAAAAATCCCAGCAAATCTCGAGGTACATGTGAAAATTAATTAATAAATGTAAATTATACATAAAGAAAGGAAATAGTACTGTTAGTATAAAATTTTCCATATGAAACACCTCATGGTTTAATTAAATAAGTATTCACATTTTAAATTGAACCTTATTATATGATAGAGATTCAAAGCCTATTTCCTTCCATATTTTTTAACTTACCCCTAACAATGTATATATATACAAGTTGAAACAAAATACTACTCCATTAGTTTGTTTTGTTTTGAGTTATATATGCTACTTTCTCCTTAAGTTTGTCACACCCAAGCTGCCACTTCTAAATTGCGGCACAAGTAGAATCACCATTTTCAAATTAAAACCCTACAAATAATATTCTAAATTTTAGAAGTGTTTTGCTACACAGTCCGAAAAATTGACTTAAAATTTGGTCCCCATAACGTGTTCTTACACGGTTGGTCCAGCAGACTGGTTCTACCACTATTTGAGTGGAGTTTTGCTACATAACATGGGATGACCAGCCATGACACGTCATAGGGACAAAATTCGGATCAATTATTCGGGCCGTATGAAATTTCCCATCTTAAAATTTACCTTCCAAAAGAATAGGATTCTAGGTTAATTTTAAAATTAGGACATAATTAGGATAGGATTATAGTAATTGTACGTATAGCATAAACTTTGAGATTGTAGTAATTTGAACCATATAAGCATTAACCCCACTGACAGTATACTATATCGTATAATTTTTCATAAATAATACTCATAAACTTGGGGGGTTAACTGTTCTATACACTATAAGCCAAACAGTGTAAATATTGTTGTTGATGGTGGAGTCTCAAGAACAAAAGTTTTTTAGCCTTTTAGCCAAGTACCGGGACTGGCAAAGTGGCA
This sequence comes from Corchorus olitorius, assembly GCA_001974825.2. Classification (NCBI taxonomy): domain Eukaryota; kingdom Viridiplantae; phylum Streptophyta; class Magnoliopsida; order Malvales; family Malvaceae; genus Corchorus; species Corchorus olitorius. Next base: position 4,789 of record AWUE01022473.1, on the reverse strand, counting down.
AATATTCATTCTAGAAAGCCTATACTATCTGTTCCTTAATTACAATATTTCAGAATCCGGAAGAGTTAAAAATATTGATCTGCATCTCGTTAATCCAAGCTAAATTCTTCAAGCCAAATTAACACTTCATTTCTCTTCGATCCATCAATGCAATCCACCCATTAAAACAAGACAGAAAATAGCTAGGATCAGTAACCAAAACAGGTAAATAAGCCAAATAAGCATCATAAATTGGAAGCCCCTGCAAGACAAACATCATACCATTGTGAAGCTCCAAGTTCGGCCTGGATCATTGTAGCGAGCAAGCATACAACCCTTCTTAGGTTTAAGACCATCTCTCATAAGACTTGAACGCAATTCTTTCTCTTTTTCGCGAACAATCTCTTCAGTAGGTTTTCCGCTGAACTTCAATGCTGCAGCAATCCCTCCTTCCACTTTTCTTAACTTAACTGTTTCTTGACTTGGATCTGGCAAACTGTTTCAAGACTTGAAGTACAAAAATTAGTCACTTCTTCATAGTCAGTTGCTTAGGGTGAAAGTAATTGAGAAAGCCCCCAACAAAACTGACAAGTCTCACCTGCCTAAATCTTTGTCCATTGGAAGAACAATTTGGATGGATACATCAGACATTTGAGGATCAAGTGTCTGAGTGAAAACAGGAGTAGTCATCGGTATCTTCTCCGTTGCAGAATTCTTACCAAAGATATACCTATGGAAATGGAATCCATGGACCATTTTAGGTGAGAATGAAAAATGGTACTAAAAGTTAGAGTTGAAACCAACATAATGAATTTGATTCCAAAAAGAGTTAAACAGACTTACCCAGCAACATCATTAAAACCAGTTGACCCTGATAGCTTGTCTCCATTTGTTTCTACCACTATGAATGGTGCATATTTCCTTACCTGAATAACACATAATTGTGATTACTAACATATAACATGAGACCAGACATTAAAGCAAACTACATTTTCTCAAGAATAACATTAGGAAGAAAACACTAGTTAAAACAGGTCATTTCCTAGGTAATACTAACAATCAACTCTATATTCAAATTCGATGTTATTAAAACCCCAATTTTTCTCTATCTATTGAGAGATGAATGAATGAAGACACAAAAAGAATCTAGAAGCAGAGTATTCAGAGTAATCAACACATTTTCTCTAATTGTCCTAGCCACTTCTCTTTTTTTTCTTTCTATTTTTTTGGTGAAAGTCATAGCCACTTCATGATGAGTCAAGTTAACAAAATGATAACCCCTTTCATTCACATTTTCTGAAATGAAGGCTTATATCTTGGCCATAGCATATACCGGAAAGGAAAAATAAAGGGAAAATGGGTGACCAACAATTGAACCTCATAATTTGCAGTCCTCTTCAGAATCTGATACTCAGGTGTCTCCAAGTCAGGAGTCTTATAGATCCTCAACTGCAAAAATAAGATATAACAATAATTGTTAATTAGTAACATTGCATGTTTAGGATAAGGCAGAGCAGAACCACAAGTTTATGACCATAAAATGCCATTTTGCAGCAAATGATTAAAGAGACATACCTGCCTAAAGACATCCAATAATCCTTCCAGAGAGAAATAATCATTGTTCTTAATGGAATCCCAAAAGTCCTACACATATTAAAATATTTAATTTCCTCATATACATTACTAAGACTAAAATTATCAAATGAATTAGAAAAATTCAGAATGGATTATGAGAACTAAAGCTCACCAGATGGCTATTGAACTTCCCATTATTTGGATTAATGCCCATAACAGAAGTTCCAGTAAAGACCAGTTCAGGCTTCCATGGCAGAGGCATAAACTTCATCACCATAGTCCACCTTGTTGTAATCTCATAAGGTCCTGTCTATACAAAACTCAATCAGTCAAATAAGCAAACACCCAAAGTTCAAAATTTGTCACACTATCAAAATTTATGTATATTGTATTATATTCATAAAATTAGAATTAATTAATTGTATAATGAATCGAACCTGCTTGACCCAGTGGAGCTGAAACAGAGGCCTAAACAGCACTTTCAAGAAAGAAATGTTAAACAAGTAACCACTAATAGTATCATGCTTTGTTATTGGGTCCCGGAACTTGACTTGCTCATCGTATGCCGTCCGATCAATCCCTTGATCATCAAAAAGATGAGGAAGATCTTCATACAAGAAACTGATTAACCCTTCAACATCAACAGTTGGTTTTGGCGGGCTGCTTTGCTCTACTAAGCTTAGTTTAAGTGCCCACTTCAAGTTTTGGTTCGTTGGAAGTGGAATGGCTTGATTTTTTCTTGTTTTGAAGATAGTTGTCGGAGGGCAAAAAGATGTCGGAGGGAGTCCGGTGGTAAATCGTCGGAAACTGCCGCCGGTAGCGGGAATTGGCCGAAGTTGAGTTGAAAGTTGAGCAATAGCCATTTTGTGTTTTGAGTTTCCAACAAGCTCAGATGAGTGTTTTTGCTTTAGTTTTACATGGAACAATAGTGTTTGTGGCTTTGGTTTGAAGTTGGGGAAACGGTTAATGTTAGCCAGGAAAATGATTGGTTGCTGTTGGTTTAGATAGCGCCTTTGACTTTCAGGGACCTTGTCAAAATAACTGAAAATGTTTTGAGTAAAAAAATATCTGAAAGTTGTTTAACTGAAAGTAAAAAAATAATCTGAGGGTGGTCTGGTCCTGTGGAATAAGGTTAAAAATAATCTGACTGGTGGGATCAGTCTACTGAACCAATCGTGTAACAACACGTCATGAAGGAACAAACTTCGGATCAATTTTTCTGGTCATGTAGCAGAACTCTAAATAAAATTAACTTACTTATCCAAAAAAAAGTAACTGAATTTTTTTTTTGAAATGATGAATAGTATTTCAATTAATATGTTTTGATTCACATGGCAAATACAATAAGATGATCAAACATTATTCAGGACATAATTGATCTATAATCCATTGCATCACAAGACAACAAAAGATTCACAAACTTGGTGGCAGTACATGCAGTTGCAGAAACGCCCTTACCAACCATTTCCTTTAGAAGTTCCATCGCCTTCGAGGAAGAGCTGTTTTGGAAAAACCCTTGGATCATCGCATAATAAGAATAGCTATTAGGCAAACAATCACTTCTTTCCATCATCCTAAACAACTTGTATGCTTCATCTACCAATCCCTTTTTACACAATCCATTGATCATTATACTATATGTGCAGGCATCAGGTTTTAAGCCTTTGACAGAGAGCCCATCAAATAATTCCACTGCAACTTTGAGATCCCCAGCTTTGCATATGCCATCAATTATAATATTATAATGGATGATATTAGTTTCTAACTCGCTGTTCTCCATTACTTGAACCAATTCCATTGCCTCTTTGATCTTACCATGCTTGCATAAGCCATCAAGCAAAACAGAATACGTCACCATAGTTGGAACATGCCCATTAGTAACCATCTCCCTGAAAAGTTCTTCTGCAGCAGAAAGTCTACCCAGTTCATAGATGCCTTGTATAAGAGTGGTGTATGTGACTGTACCCGGGAGCGGTCCTTTCTGTGACATTTCATGAAACAGTGTCGTTGCTTCATCTAATCTCTTGGTTTTGCAGTAACCATTGATCATGATGCTATAACTAGTTACATGAGGTGCACAATCCTTCCTAATCTGCATCAACTCAAATACTCTTCTAGCTTCATCCATGTTGCTTCGCAAACAATGACCATCCATCAATGAATTATATGTGAAAACGTTGGGCTCAACGCCTTGTTTGACTATTTGCTCAACAATATCTTCAGCTTCAGAAATCATCCCATTCTTACAAAATGCATCAACCAATATAGTATACGTGACAACAGTAGGTGTAATGTTGTTAGCTACCAATTCATCTAGAAATCTCATTGCCTCCTTCAACCGGCCCAAATTACACATAGCATGAATCAAACAAGTATAAGTAACAATGTTGGGTGCAATCCCCTTACCTTTCATTTCGAAGATGAGATTAAAAGCCTCGGTTAACAGATTGTACTTGCAAAGGCTGTCAATGACAGTGGTGTATGCCACAGCATTAGGTGGGAAACCCATTTCTTCCATCATCCTCAGGAACCTGACAGCCCTATCAGTATTGCCAGATTTAAATAACCCATTAAGTATTGTATTATATGTAACTAAATCAGGTTGATGCCCTTTCCTAATCATTTCATCCAACAAACTCATTGCTTCAACAACTTTACTTTGAGTGCAAAGTCCATTGATCAAAGTGGTAAACGTTACAACATCAGGCTGAAGACCCAACTTAATCATTTTCCCAAAAATAGAGAACCCAAAATCAACTCGACCTATACGGCAAAAACTATTAATCAAGATGTTCAAAGAATAATCATTATGGGAAATCCCTAATAGCTCCATCTTATTGCAGAGAGAAACGACAACAGCATAATGTTTCAGTTTGACAATAGCCGCTAATATCTTAGTAAATTCAACAAGGGAAGGCCTTCGGTAAGCATAAAGCATCTGATCAAACAAAGCAATGGCTTCATTTACATTCTTAAAGCAATCATAACTTTTTCTATTTCTTAATGTTGGAACAAGACTCTTACGTGAAGTTCTGGAGTGGGTAGCAAAAGAGCAAAAAAAATAAGGGGGGAAATGGGGAACAATGCTCCTAGAATCAACAATGGAACGTCGAATGAACAAGAAGAAATTAAGAGAATCAGAAGAGTTTAGCTTACCCATTGATGGGAAATGGAAAATGCGGAAGAATCAGAAATCGTAACCCTGCCTGAAGAGTCTTTTTCTTTTGGCCAAACC